>SCDZ01001773.1:0-15039 GCA_004143845.1 Drosophila lacertosa
TCTACGGTTTGTTAGCGACGGAAGATTCAGAAGTAAAAGCCTGTTGGAGTACGATGGTAAACTAAGATTCGTCTCCCAGTTTAAACCACGTAAGGCAAATAGCCATAATTGATTTCGAACGGAATCTATTCGATCCTGATTTATTGTATACTGCGGATTCCAAGTTCAAGAGCAGTATTTCGGGATCGAACGTACCACAAAAATGTATAGAAGATTAGTTGTGAAAGGGTCATTAAATTCTTTTGACCAGCGTTTAATAAAACCTAGATCACTCTTAGTTTCGTTTACAGTAGTGGATATGTGACTATTGAAACTTAGCTTAGAATCCAGATGAACATCAAGGTCTTTAACACCATTGATGCGTTGTAAGGGAAAATTGTCTATGGTATAGCTAACTACGTGGAGGATAGTACGGCTTAACGTCGTAAACATACACTTAGAACAATTTAAATACAACTGATTGGCTGAAAACTGAAACTTGAACCATCTTTGAACTATGGGAACTTAATAAGACTCTTTGGGTTCTATCCTTTAAATAGAATGAAATCCAGGAGAGCAGTAAGGGAGGAAAACCAATACGGTCTAGTTTTGAAAGTAAAATATTATGGTTGACAGAGTCAAAAGCTTTACTGAAGTCAATATAAATGACATCAGTTTGATTTTTTGTTAAGAAACCACCATTACCTAATGAGGTAAACTCTAACAAATTGGTCATAATGGACTGACTCTTAAAAATACAATACTGGGCAGGGACGACTAGAGACTTGCAGACTTATAGTTCGTAATATCAAACTTAGCACCTTTTTTGGAGAGAAATTATCCACGATTCTTTCCAAAGAGTTAGAAAGACAGCTGATTCAAGGAAATGATTAAAAAGCTTTAGCAATGTACGAAGAACGTAACCTCAACACTCCTTAAGAAGACAACTTGGAATATTGTCTGGTCCAGTAAAGTAGGAGGTTTTTAAGGCATTTATAGAGGAAAGAAGAGAAAAGTGTGTTATAAAGGGAGCAATGATAGAGTTGGAAAAAACAATGTTCCAGGGATAAGAAATCAACAGAGAATTAAGTTGATTGAAAAAAGTTAGCAAAAAGGTCCGAGGAAATGGAATCATTGCTTTCTTTTTCAGTCCCAAGAAAAAAAGACGAAGGCAGACCAGAAGATTTTCTCTTTAACTTAACAAAGTTAAAGAGTTGCTAAGGGTCTTGAGCAAATTGCCTTTCAGCAATTGTACTCAATTTCCGATTCGTGCGAGGTTTTAACAGTAATTAAAACCCCTCCACCTCTACGAGTTGGGTCGATCTTGTCTATATATAGAGTGGGAATAAAAAACCACTTCACAATCAGATATTGTTGAATTGCAATGAAAAGAAATGCTATTCAAATAAAGTATTTTTAATTTGGACAGAAGCCCTCTAACATACTAATATGTTAAGAAAATATCGGAAGTGATCAATTTTCGAGTCGTGCAAGGAGGTATCCGGATGGATGACAGGCAACTGCTGTTATCGGCTATTAGTTTTAAATTCGTGCTCAATCATGTGATCTGGCCAAATTTTAGGATCACAAATAATTGAGAACGAGTCTCGAAGAGCATTTATTTTAAAAGGAGAAATTTCTCGGGAAGTGGAGAAATCAAACTTCGTAACTGTGAGTCTAGCAGAAGTTTTGCTAGCATTAAATGCAGCCACGGCTTCACATGTGGTGTCTGCGGAAAGTCTAGACACAAACAGAAGCTTGCGAGGCGCAAAAACATTTAAAATTGGCACAGCAGGGATAGAGGTAGACTTACTGTTAGTAGTTTGAACTTGAGTTCGGGAGGATTTACCTTTGCGATTACTAACAACACGGAATTATTATTGATGATCGGTACGGATACAACAACAGGCACGATTGGCAGCTCTTGCGGAGCCGCCGAGGGGGTTACAAGTTACAATTTGAGGCGTATCTAAAATTGGGTGATTTTTTTTTAAGGGCTGAGGTACGGGTACGGTCATAAAAAAACGGGCTCCTACCGACGCTTTGAAGGAGACTCAAATTTAAACTTAGCAAATTTAAATGTGAGTCTCCTCCACCTCAACACAGGAATCACAATCAGAAGTGTGCTGTTTAACGACAGCGAGTTTGTCGATATCTCGCCAGTAATACCTGCACATTAAGCATGCATTATATTCTCACACAGCCAGCAATTAACAAATTGCGGTGGTGTTGAATCTTCAGCTGGTTGAAAGTTCAATTTTTTTGCACATTTCGAATTTCCCATAGGGGTTTAAAAAGTTTTGGTGCGAAACGCAAAGCAGATACAAAAAGTATGGCGCGTTAGCAAACGCTCGAGAAGATGGATTTTAATACAATCAATACTGTCGATCAAATCAACAAAAAAAACTTTTCGAGAGCGCGGTGCAAATATAAACAAAATACAATCAAGCACACGCATGAAAAGAAAGTTAGGCAAAGAGTAACACAAATAAAAACAGACACTAACAACAACGCAGCACTGACGCCGCATTAGTTAAAATTAAAATAAATAAATAATTGACCTACGGTCACAGCGGAAGAATTACTTGCACAAATAATCAAGCTAATAACTTTAGTATTGTTTTTAGATGTGAATATCATCAAAAAATTTATATCCGTAAAATAAATTTGACAGACAGACTGTTAGACTATTATTGGTAACCGACGCATTCGAATAGACAGACAAACATGACTCCTTACGCCTTACATATAAGTTAACGGGCAACCCTCGCACAAAGCTATTTAGTAGACCACGCACGCGTAACATTGGTGTTAAAGCAAAACCTGTTACTCTTTGGCAATAAGATTTGCCATTTACTCGGCTTTACTGACAAAAGCTTCATCTTTGAATCTACTACGCACATCTAAAAATAATAAAACCATAACTAAAAAAATTGAATTAATAAATATTAAAGATAATTGACCTAAAATTGTTCATAATAATTTGTTGAGAAAATTTTCACGAACACAATAAAAATGTGCATTAACTAAATCCACAAACAAAAACATAAAAACGACGATTAAATAATTTTATTTATCAATGTTATAATCAATTAACCTCAATTGCTTATAAATCATTTATTAATAATTTTTTATTAACTAAAGAATGGGCAGTAAATTGACAAAAGGTTAAAACATTAAAACTAACTTATTAATAAAACAAAAAACATAAAAAACAGCCATATTTTTGACACAAAGCGAACATAAAGACGCGCACAAATTTTCCCCGGTTGCCAAGCTCTTAATATAAAAGCGCCAGTTAATAAGCGAAAGCGCGCCGCTACTCCTTCTTGAACTGTTTTGACTGTCTCGTCTTTAAATGTTAAAAGTGCGTCCATGTATTAAAGTCCCTCTTTGCATAGTTGTGCGTGCTTGTGACACGTAAACATATGCAAGCATATAAAACCTAAAAAGAGAGACTAATAAAAGATGGCAACGAACAGCCTAAACAAAAACAACAACAACCAAGCGACAAGTGCGTGTAATGCGCGCGATCCCCCCTGTCACCTCTGCCGAAGGCCGCAAAAACTGACGACGGACAAAGCAGGGCAGCTGCCCTGATGCTTATGTATGGAGACATGGAGGATCTGGACTGCCATGTCACCATAGAAGTAACGGATAAGTCCGGGGACGACGAGTCGCCTCCAACCCGATCCTGGTTGCAAGGCTCGTCTGGTGATGAATCTTTGGACGAGAAGATGGTCGACGAAGTAAAACTCGGTGAGTACAAGCCAAATAAAAATATTGTTGCTGTGCCCCTCTTTAAGTCTCCTACTAAAGTTGCGAGTAAAATAGGCGCGCTGACTGCCGCCCATTCGAAGACAATTAATGCCAAAGCCAGTGCTGGACGCCCTTGTAAAAGGCTCACGCCATATAGGCTAAGCCTTAATGCAAGGAAGCACGCAGCTCTCAATAAGGTCAAAATTATTAAAACCAAAAATTAATTAAACTTAACTGCCCACGCCCAGTAATAAAAAGGTTTCCGACTTGCAGGCAGTCGCCCTCATACACGCACCAGCTGCGCATCGACCGCGGATCTCTGGATCTCCGGCGACTGGATACTTGAATACGAGGCAGAACAGCCTTGGCTACGGGGTCCGCTATGTGCGTGTGATGCAGTAGCGTTACACAGCCAAGTCATTGAACCTTTTTGAGGTCGAATTGGAACCGAGAATTGATGGCGCCAACTATGCGGTGCTGGGGATCAAGCAATTTGGCCAACAAGCTGTGCCTGTTGAGCGGCAGATGAAGTGCACAGACCCTGCGCAATGCCATCGCTGCTAGGCTTTCGGTCAAAACAACTGGCGCCGAGAGTTTGCCTGTGTGAAGTGTGAAGGCAACCATGCATCCGCAAAGGCTCGTGCTGAGCCAGCGAAATGAGCCAACTACAGCGGAAAACATGTTGCAGGTTACAAGGGCTGTTCCGTGTTCAAGTCTGCCCAGCAAAAGTTGAAGGTAAACAAAGTACGGGCAGACTTGGCCAGGGAATAGTACCTGGAACTGCAACAGACGCGTGCAGTTGCTATGGCGCCACCAGTTGAGGGCATCAGCCCAAAGAGCAGGTTAAAGCAAGGCGTGGCACACGCCAGGTTCCGCAAAATGCCTTGACACTGGCGGGCCGGCCAAAAGTAGCTGCCAGTGGGCAGCGGAATAGGGTGCCACTGGGACTGCAGACTACCACGCCAGTGCAGCGACTGCAGCAGCGGACCCCAATTCAGCCAAAGCAGCCGAAGATGAGTCGGCAATTCATGGAGCCTCGTTCCGGCGCCAGAAGGACCAACTTATAGCCAGGTGACTAGTGGTGGAGCAAATGCGGCACGTAGCAGCGGCCCGGCCGACGCGCACTTGCGCAAGTTGCAATAGCGGTCGCAGCTGGAGCAAGAAGTGCGAAGGCTGGAGTCCACTCGCGTGCCGAAACAGCCTCCGAAGCCAGCAATTCCAAGCCGTTTGTAGTCGATTTGGGAGGGGTGCTCGCACAAAAACGAGAGCTGAACGACGCTGTACTGTAAGAAGCTAGACGATCAGCTCACACGGCTTGTATTCTCCTTTATAATACAATAAAGAGAACACAGAATTAAATAAAGAGCTCCACGATGAAATTAATTAACATAATAACGAGACAATAAGGCATAGCACCAGCCCCAAGGCAAATGGCTTTTTTAATGATTAAAAGCATTTTACAAGACACATATTGACACTAACACAGAGAATAATAAGCAGCGCACAACAGATGATACAGCAGCCGCTTGCCATTAACCCGGTGGACGATGTGCCTCTGGAAGAGCTGCAGCTCATCCATTGCGATGAGCAGCCTACAATGCCGACCAGAAGCATAGGTGCACCAAGTCCGCGGCAACTGCTTCAACACGAAACCTCAAATCTGAAATTTAAAAAATTATTAATATGTCAAAATTCTTTAAATTTCAGAAAACTTACCACAGTGAACACGGAGAAGGCTTTCTCTCTCCCTGAGCAGATGCCTCCACCTGAAGAGACGCCTTTTTGCACCCTAAAACGGCCGCTTTTACCTTGTCCCAAATACGGGGCATGGTCAAATGGCTGCTATGGGCGTGCAAAAAATTCAAATTGTGGTCACTGCGCCATTCAGCCATCTTTTGCCGTACAAAGGTCGATGACCTGGCAAAAGACAGCTGGATGCAGTGGCTTCCAAATCCATCCGCTTAAGGCATCCGCCAGAAAACATTGCATCCTGGAGAGAAAAAGAAGAAAAATATAACTAGTTACTTACCTGTGAGACGGGACAGCAACAACAACTACAGGCTTAGCATGGCGGCCGACCTTAACTTTCTTTGCTACTGTGCTATTACTGCAATTGGGTCCCGAGATGCAGCCTCCTGTGCGAGATGTGGTCAAAGCAATAAGAAACTAGCATTAATTAAATGTTAAAATTTGTTTAACAAAGATTTATTTAATACTTACCCCTAAGTCAATGTTTTATGTCGGTATTGCACACTTTGAACAATTCCAACGATGTGTAATTATTTCTTTTTTTGACAAGTTATCGTCGCATTTTATATCGCTATGATTATAAGTATTTTTTGTATGTATTGATATTATTTTATTTACTAAAATTATGTTTCATTCCCATAATTAGCGCGCCACAACTGAGTGGCGTTTATGTTATGGTTAATGCTAAAAATATTTTATAAGGCCGTGTCATAAGAATATTGAAAAAAATATCAATCTGCTACGCACCGTCGTATGCAACTCATCTAAAAACATAATTGAGGATTTAGGTTTTTTCTCGACTTGTAATGACGCTTTACCCCTTCACACCTCGGTACATTCTAAGCTAAATGAAAATGATTGAGCGATCCATAACCGACTGATACCCAAAGTAATGCAGGCTACGTTTATCATTACCCTAGACCTGAAGTCAGGGTACCTCCAAATCTACCTACCGAAACAAGGTTGCGAAAATATCGTAATTTTTGCTAAACAGCGGATAATATGAATTCTGTCGCTTACCGTTCGCTAGGCCATTTAACTATTTTTCGATGTAACGCTTGGAAAACCGATGGAAGAAACACAAAATTCATCAAGTATAGCGACGTAACTGTCTACAGTACAAAAATGCGATTTAACAACAACATTTTAATGGATAAAATACCGAATTGTAAAAGTTTACGAGACAAAACTTTAACTTATTTATTTATTTTTGAAAGTGATTGACTTTATGAGTGTCAACTCAAGTAATTAAAAGAACTGAAGCAGCAAAAGATTACTTGCTAGAAGCCAACACAAAAAGTAAATATTTCTAACAACATCACCGACACGATGGGAGTATTTTTTTTGCCTGACCGGCCCCTGTTCACAGCAAGTTTTGTCGGTAATATTATTAGGACCTACAGCTAAAATAGACAGGAGTAGTTAAAAAAATATGTCTTTGTTAATGTAAGTCCTAAACTAAACCTTACAATATAAATAATAAAATTAACATAAGAAAGTAAAAATTATAATTTATAAGATTCGTATCTCAGTTTAAACCACCTAAGGCAAAAAGCAAAAATAGCGTTTGTACGGACTCTACCCGATGCCGATGAATTTTATACTGCGGACTCCAAATGCATGAAAAATATTTCAGGATTATGCAAAGCGTATAAGAAAACCTAGAACTTACTTAGCTTCGCTGGCAATAGTGAATGTGTGACTAATGAAACTGAGCTTAGAATCTAAGTGAAGGTATTTGATAGTCTTTATGCGTTGCAAGGGAAATTGTCAGTGAAATAGATGATTACATGGCGTATAGTTCGGCCAAACATCATAAACAGAACAATTGGATTCAAGGAATAGTTTAAAAAGGTTTAGCAATGGACGAAGAAGGTAAACACTAAACTATTTGAGAAGACAACTTGGAATATTGTCTGGCCAACAGAGTAAGCGGTTTCTAAGTATTTCCTAGAGGAAAGATGAGAAAAGTGAGATATAGCAATATATAAATATATATATATATAGCGGGAAGCAACAATAGAGTTGGAAGCAACAATAGAGTTGGAAGAAACAATGTTATAGGAATAAGAAATATTATAAGCGGAGACTGAGGTTTGTGTTTTTGGAAAAAGTTAGTAAGGCACGAGGAAACGGAAACATTGGTTGCTTTTTCTGTTCTACGAAAGACAGAGAAGGGCAGACCAGAAGCGGTGCGCTTTAACTAAACATAGTTAAAGAATTGATTAGGGCCTTCAGCAAATTACCTTTTGCAACTGAGAATTAAAAATAAATAAGTATTTCGACAAGTCAACACTTGACCCACACATTTAATGCTTTTCAAAACATTTTTTATCGTATCGAAAAGAAATGCTATTCAAGTAAAGCTTATTGAATTTGGACAAAAGCCTTCTAACATCCAGGTATGTATAAATAATATCAGAAGTGATGAGTTTTTTGGATCACAAACGGTTGAGATCGAGACCCCAGGAACATTTATTTTAAAGGAAGATTTTTCTTAAAGAGTGGAAAAATTCAACTTGGTTACTGTGACTGGCTGGGTGGAGTTTACCGCGCAATAAATCCAACCACGGTTTCGCTAGTGATGTCAGAGAAAAGTCTGGGCACAAACACTTGCTTGCGACGCGCAACAACCTTACAAATTGGCACCGGAGGGGTAGAGGTAGAAGTGCTGTTAGCAGTTTAAACTTGTGTTCGAGAGAATTTACCTCTGCGACTTCTACCTACTCGGATGATATTATTGTAGATCGATACAGGTACAACAGAAAGCACGATTGGCAGCTCTTGTGGAGACGCCAAGGTGGCTAATAAGGGGCAACTTTGTAATGAGAACATTGTAGATGAATCTACAAGTTGAGGCATATCCAAATGGGGGGAGTTTTTTTGACCGACGTTTTGGAGGAGACTCGAGCATAAAATTCCTAAGCAGCGCAACACAGGAATCACAATCAGAAGTGTTTAATTTAATAATTGATTTCTCGCCGTATTCGTGATTGCACAACAGCCCTTCTTGGCTGTGGCAGGGAGTTTGTCGATATCTCGCCCAGTAATACCTGCACATTAAGCATGCATTATATTTTCACAAAGTCAGCAATTAACAAATTGCGGTGGTGTAGAAACTTCTGCTGGTTGAAAGTTCAATTTTTTTGCACATTTCGAATTTCCCATAGGGGTTTAAAAAGTTTTGGTGCGAAACGCAAAGCAGATACAAAAAGTATGGCGCGCTCGAGAAGATGGATTTTAATACAATCAATACTGTCGATCAAATCAACAACAAAAACTTTTCGAGAGCGCGGTGCAAGTATAAATAAAATACAATCAAGCACACGCATGAAAAGAATGTTAGGCAAAGAGTAACACAAATAAAAAACAGACACTAACAACAACGCAGCTCTGACGCCGCATTAGTTAAAATTAAAATAGATAAATAATTGACTTACGGTCACAGCAAAAGAATAACTTGCACAAGTAATCAAGCTAAAACCTTTAGTATTGCTTTTAGATGTGAATATCATCAAGTAGGTCAGATTATTATGCAAAAGCAAAAATAATAATTTGGGGAAATAAAAAATACGTCTGATACGCTCAAGCTGGGAAAACTCATTTTGTCTCTGGTTTAACCTTATACTGCAGAAAATACTGAAAAGCTACAAACGAAATGGTTCGCAAGTACCGAGGTTGCATTTGAGTTTGGCGAAAGTCAACGCAATGCGTTTAAACGTCTGCGATACATTTTGGCATCGGAAGATGTCATCATCATGTATCCAGACTTCCAACAGTCCCTAGATAATAAATAAATAAAAAAATAAATCAAAGCGAACCTCTGTCGGACGCTGCAACAATTTACAGCGAAGTGTCGCTGATCTACACGATCGAAATCCGTTAAAGAAAAATTTGAAACTCTTTGGCAACAAGACTCGCCATTTACTCATCTTCATTTTAATTTGAATTTGCACCGCAATCGTTTATAACAATAGTGGTAAAATAAACTTGACAGACAGACATGTCTCCTTAAGCCATACATATAAGTTAACGGGTAACCCTCGCACATAGTTATTTAGTAGACAACGCACGCGCAACATTGGTGTTAAATCAAGACCAGTTACATGTTAATAGAAAAGTCGGCGAAGTAATCTCCCCAGTCGCGCAAGAGGAAGTTACTAGACGCCAATATTAAACATATCTTTTGTCTGTATGGATATTTCACTCCTTTGACTAAAGTTAGTTTAATGGCAGCATTTTAATTCACATATTGATCGCAAACCGCAGAACTAAGCTAATCTGTAAAAAAATAAAAAAAAATTAACAGTTAGAAACGAAATGTTTAGATTTTTATGCTCAGCTGGGAAAACCGTAAAGTATAAATAAATGAAAAAAAAATTAAATGCTGTCTATTCCTGCCTAGTTGATTTATTAGTTGATTTATTAAGTCTTCCAAACTGATGAATTGATATAACATTTCTAACCCTGTATGTCAATTTGGAGCATATTTCACCAAAAAACATTACTGAAGATTTAATTAAAATCAGCATAGCAGCTATGAAACTGTACACCAGATATTGTAACCAAATTTTTATTATATGTAATATATAATTTTTTTTTTCGATAAATAAAAGGTAAGTTCAAAAATATAATAAGAACATTCTAATAAACATTAGGCATAAAAATGAATTCGATTGAGTGTTTAAAATCTAAAATATATAAACAAAACCTATAACCAACGTTTCGAAAATCGACGCTATGTGACTATCGCTAATTTGACACACCTTGATATTTTTAAAAAGTGTTACCTTAGTCACTAATACTCTTAGACATTTGATATATGTAACGAATTGAGTAAAAATCGATCATCCCTATTATTTTCATATAAAGTATTAAGATGAGTGTATTCGAATGGAAAAATGTTGCACTTTTTGACTTCATCAAATTGTCTTCGATAAGATTACATGATCTTAATTCTGAAATAACAGCTCATTGTTGCAACAGGGTCAAAACTAATGGAACAAGCAGCACAACTCTAATACTTTGTTACGAAAATGGATACGTGCAGGTTTTTTTTGAAAGCGATAAATGGTCAAAGCCGATAAGCTTTAAATGCTATGACAGCCATGGACCAATTAAATTGTGTGCTCTTACTACCAACAATATACTTGCAACAGTAGCACAAAAGGATATAGGCTCTTTGTGCATTTTTATATATGACTTAAACCAACTTAAAAAGGATGGACATACATGCATATCAACCACAAGCTTGGCAGCAACAAGTATGGCAACATTTATACAGGTAGCGGTTGTTGGACCCGATAAATTATTTGCATTAGGTATTGGATTGGAAAATGGAAACATACTACTACATTTTGGTAATATAAACCGTGATCAGTCTTTAAATATTCGCCGCCATGAAATTTCTTTTAGTTCAATTAATGGAATACAATTTGGAAATTGCGATCCGCAATCAGATTTAAAAGATCTCGAGGTGTTTGTGATTAGTTTAGATGGAGTGTATTGCCTTGTGCTAAATGACAAAGGCTCAGTCGAATTGAAAATGAGCCTTGATAATAATAAAAGCATGTTAAACCAATGCTGCACAATATCGCAACAAATGAGTTCAAATTCGTTTCTTTTTGTTGGCCGAGATGAGGCTATCTACAGTTTTAGTCGAGATTGCAGGGGTCCTTGCTACGCTATTAAAGGACAAAAGCAATTAATTGTATGGATAAATAATCATCTTATCGTCGTAGTTAAAGGTAATTTTGGCTCCTTACTCGTAGTTGTGGATATTGATAATAAATTGATTGTTTTACATGAAAGGATTTCAAGTTCGCTTTGTTATATCAGTGGAAATAACTTGCATCACATTATAACAAAAAAAAAAAAAATCAATAATATTTATACATTCAACATATACGAGATACAGGAACTCAATACGAACAACAAAGTCAGAACCCTAATTGCAAAGAGTATGTATGTTAACGCCCTTAGGATATTAGAAAGAGAAGGAAGAGCTGAAAATGAGAATATCGCACATGTCCGCTTGGAACATGGTAATCATTTTTTGTTAAGAGGTTACTTCACTAGCGCAGTTCAAGAATACGCTCAAACTATTGGTGTCATAAAGCCTTACTGCATTATATCGAAACTATTAAATTCAAGGCAAAATGACAATTTAATGCTATACTTAAAAAAAATTTTACCAACTAAATACGTTACAACTCAGCAAAAAAAAATGCTTGAAAGTTGTTTAGATCGTGCAAACCTGAGTTTAAGAATGCAACAATTGTGGATATCTAAAAATAATGCCAATCACATTTGTGATTTTAAACAGGCAACAGTGAGATCTGTTAACATGTCCAGTTTAACTTATTCAACAATGGGCCTTTTGCAAGCATCTGATTTCGATAACATTGGAGAAGATGAAATTTTTAATTTTTTCCTGGAATGTGGACGGGAACTTTTATCGGTGCACTCCACCATAATTTTACAGATTATGAAAATATTAGTAAAAAACCAAAAAATAAAAAATATACTTCGTTTCTTAACTATTTTCCACGATTATGCCGAATTTTGCGCCAACATATTATCTGAATTTATAAAAGATAATACCACCTCTGATGAAAAGTTACATTATCATTTGCTCACTTTTTACCTCAGCCTGTGGCGTGATAATAAAGTTTCATCACAGTATATTTATGATTATTTAAAAACAATACCACTTCGATTTGAGAAGGTATTGATAATATCTAAGGCTAATTTATTCTTTATCGGAACTGAAATACTAGAAAAGTTTGAAGATTCTGCACTCAACACTGAACAAGATAACAATTTGATTCAATGCATAAACTTTCACATTAACGAAGATACAAAACGTAACCCTTTGTTAATCTTCGGCCCGCGAGCATTGCTAATGATTTTACAGAAAGTTTGTAGTTGTGCAGATATAAAGTTATTAGATTTAAAATTAGTATTGGCAGAAAAATTTAAACAAAATTTGAATGGCAATAAATCCGAGCTCCAGTCAATAGAACATCTCAACTATGAAATAGGTATTAATAATTCGCTGGTATCACGTTACAAGTTAAGTGGAATAGAGTTTCGTAACAGATGTTGCGATATCTGCCGCCAACAATTGCACATGCCTTCTGTTTATTTTCTTTGTCAACATGCTTTTCACAAAGACTGCCTACAATACAAATACAGTAACGAATCCGGCTGTGTGGTGTGCACCAAAAATTTAAAATATTTATTGGCAGATTCCAACGAAATTGAACTGAGCTCCATGTCTTACGACATAATAAGTCGTATTTCAAAAGTGTTTGCTTCTAGAATAGATAGGTTACGAATTTTACCAGAGTGTACCAACATGAAAAATTACAAAAAAAACGAATGGGGAATAAATTACAAAAATTCTATGGGATGTACGCAAAATCCATTTGATGAAACTTATGATTCTAACTACAACTATTGTTGAATATCTTTTAATTGTATAAATAAAAATATATTATAAAAATAAAAATATATTATATAATACTAAAATGTGTTGAGTTTGATAGTTTAATAAAACTAAAATGCATCTGTTTGAATTCATACATAAATCTGTTTTTGAGATTATCAGTGTATTTAATGCACCTAAAAATGGTAAAATAAACTTGATCGGTACTCGATCCTTAGAAATCAATAAAGCATTCAAATAGACATACAGACATATCTCCTTATGCCTCACATACAAGCTAACCCTCGCACATTGCTATTTAGAAGACTTCGCACGCGCAACAACGACACAACAGTGTCGGTAAAGTTTCTGTTATCGCCTACGATTATGCTAAGCCGCCATGCCGACGCTGACATTGTGGCGTGATGTCCACTGAATGGTTTTAGTTCTGTTGAAACAATGAGTCGCTTGAGTCGAAGTGAAATAAACTTTACTCCATGAAGAGCCAACCTTAAATCACCTTAAGTTAATTGTAATACCCTAATGAAGCATGTAAGTTTAAAAGTTATATCGTGGCCATTACAAAATATAAACTAAAAAAAATAAATAAACTAGCTGTGCCTTTTGCCGATTAAATACAATCGACTGTTACATGAGAATTTCTGCACTTGGGAAGTTAAAGTTGAATACGATAGTAACGACGGATGGGGCATTGAGTCCGAAAATATTAATCAAACACACACACAGTCTGTGACAGTCATGGACGCTAATCAGATTCAAGCTTTAATAGCAATCGCTGTTAACCAAGCTTTGCACCAGCAAGTGGCCAACTTCCGATTGCACCTTAGTGCAGTCGAGGCCAGGATAAGTAGTTTGTGGGTCAAGGATCCACAAGTGAAAACATACCAAAAAAATGTTCTGTCAACACAGATACGTGTGACTTACCACTTGACACTAATCAGAATTAGAAATTAACTAGAGCCGGCTTCGGGTACTGAAATTGGCATAAGTTATCACAACGATTTCGGTGGCGAAAGCGATTTGATCCAAATTTTAGGGGATGGTCATGGTTACTGTTTATCGAAAGGCAACTAGTTAGAAAGCAGTTTAAAATATTGATTGACACTGGGCCAGCCAAAAATTACGTAAAGCCCGTAAAGGAGGCTTATCGGAGTAGTGCCTATTGATTCACCATGCACTTTTAGTTCTATATGATTCTAACAATATAAATCAAAAATGTCTTCATTTTATATATCAGAATCTGTAACAGCTTTCGATGCTATCATAGGCGTTGACTTGTGAACACAGGTAGGGACGAATTTAAGCCCAAGAATTGAATACGGAGATATAACAGAAAAGTTCCAGACTGTGTCACCGAAAACTTTACCTATATCAAGGACATAATGGTATCGCATTCCGTACAAACGCAAGTTCAAAAATATGATTTTCAGGAGGATTTAGGTTTTCTCGACCTCTAACAGCGCTTTACCCTATAACACCTCAGTCGTCGCCACTGTTCGCACGATATATTCCAAATCATACCCATATCCTATGGGTCAGGGTACCGCCAAATCTACATAGCGGAACAATGCGAAACTGACAAAGTCCAAAATGTCGTTACAGTGCTAATGTGCTTAATCGATGCCAACATGAGTGAGGTTAAGTTAACTACTACAGAATATTTCGTTTGAGAGTTCGGATCAAGCGTAAGACCTTTAACAAAAGAACTAAAAAGCTAATCGTAAACGGTTAGCAGTCACTGATCTACACGGTTGAAACTGCGGGTAAGCCTATAAATTGCTTCAGAACTCAAATGACCCTTTTCATAGCTGAGAGTGATCAGTGATTTGTTGAAGATATGCTGAAAGCATAGATTTGATTAGGGGAAGAGAGATTTCAGGTGCATAGTACCCAAAATTCATAGTGCAAGGCGTAATCCGTTGTGCACTTAGACAAAAGGAGGGGAAAGTAATTTCTAGTAGGCCGAAAGGGGACAATGAAATTTAGACGACCTAGAAGAAAATGTGAATCTATGTCGCCAACAATTAACTTATGTAGAAAAACAACACCAAGTATAGTTCTACGGTTTGTTAGCGACGGAAGATTCAGAAGTAAAAGCCTGT
>SCDZ01001781.1:0-11927 GCA_004143845.1 Drosophila lacertosa
TTATCTTATATAAACTAATAATGTTAAATGCTAAATTTTAAAGAAAACTTTAACAAATACTAAAAACATAATTATGTAGTTATACTATAAACAGTTAGTGCCACAATTTGTAAGCTTTCTAGTTAAAAACAAAAAAAACTTTGCACATTATAGAAAATTAATTTTCCTTTGCACCGTTAAAAATTCTACTGTTGCTGTCTACGAAATATTGAAATGGGTATTTTAAAAAGATAAACCAAATTTCAATTCGAACTAAATTCGAAGGACAAATTCTCAAACAGCGATGGTAAATACACGTAAAATATTCCGAGTTTCATTAAAAATCAACAACAAAATCAACAACAGGCAAATTTGCTAAAGTTCCTTACAAATATGCCTGGGTTATAATTGTTACTGAGGCCTCTCTCTAAGCACAAGGACCTGAGGTTGCCGCCTGGAGCCACTAGACGAGATCAGCAAAAGACCTGCAAACAAAACAATATATAAAAAAAAAACACAACCAATTCCAATTGCACTTTAATTAGTTGAAAGCAAATCGAAAAATGTTTATAAAATATTTAGAAATTAAATAAATGTTCAAGCTTTTTAGTCGAGAAGATTTGTTTGTATTAATTGATAAAAGGAAAAGAAAACTTTATCCCAAAAGTAGGCTTTAAAAATTACCTTTGAATTTGAAGGCGTTTTTTTAAATTCCCATAATTAACTCGAAATTCTTTCAATATATAAAAAATAACCGATAGCAAATCCAAAAATGGTTTATAAAATTAATAAAAAATTAAATAAATGTTCAAGCTTTTTAGTCGAGAAGATTTGTTTGTATTAATTGATAAAAGGACACAAAAATGTAAGCCCAAAATTAGGCTTTAAAAATTTACCTTAAATTCGTTAAATCCCATAATTAATTGAAAATCCTTTTTAAGACATATTTAAGAAATATTTATCGTTTTATTAAATGTAGCTGTTGCACAAAAATGATTGAAGTTCCTTGTTTTCCATTTACCAGTTTTTTTTGTTGTTTGTTGTTGTTGTTTTTCAAAGATTTCTGTTTATTTAAAAATGTTTGTGTGTGTTTGTTTTTGTTGAATGAGAGAATAGTTTATTCGTAATTGTAGATTGGTTTCGTTTATCGTTTTTGCGTTTTCGGTAATTGTATTTTAAGTTGAAATAGTCGAGAATATTTGTTTTTATAATATATACTATATGCTTTAAAGAATTTATAAGAATATTTTATAGTTTGTTGCATTAACAATTCACGAAGATTTACCCTTGAGATTAGTTTATAATTATTATTATTATTTAAAGATTTGGTAAGTTCCTAACTAAATATCGTTTAATACTCGTACATAAATACTTATGAAGTACGTCTGTGTAATTGTATAAATTGTAGAAATCTTTCATATTCATTAATATATATATAGTATATATGTATATATAATACCATATTTGTCAACTTTACATAGTTGCATACTTTTTGGGCACAATTTACAAAAATAACTCTCGCAAGAGGTTTACAGTTATGAGCTTTTAAATTATATATGTATATACTATTGGGGTTGGTTAATATTTTTTTGTGTCTGTAATATTTGTTGCCACTTTTGTGTAATTGAATTCCATTATCTCGAACTTATGTTTGTTTCTTTTTCTTTTTGGGTAATTTGGCCAACTATTTGCAGAATTCCGCTCGATTCAATTGTCATTAGCCACGGTATCAGTTGACACGCGATTTAAGTCCCCCCCATGTGACCGAAGTCATCGGGCACTTCTTTATCTGTGACTGTAACTGTAACTGTAACTGTATAGATATATAGATGTGTCTGCCAGTTGGCACGACTCTACCATATCTGTCTATCCGTCAGGGTCTGGAGCAACTCGTATGTCGGCATGCATTATTGAAATGGTTGCGGCCCACATTTTAGCTGATGTTTGTTTGCGTTTCGGCTAAGTTTTCGTATAAACAAACAGTTGTCCGACTTGGCTGTGTGGGGAGGGGCCTTGAACTATTGCCACCATTTTCAATAAATATATATGTACTAACAAAAGTTACATTAATCACAAATGTGTCGTTAGATCAAAGCACTTGTTAAGTTACAAATTAATTGTGACAATGAAACAAATTAAAATTGTTTGTGTGTGTGTTTTAGGAACAAAAAACCATAGGTATATATTGCATTGAGTGGTTGAGACGCGCGATTCGGATTTGCAAAAACAATTGAAACTTATTAACTAAAGCTTAAACATAGGCTGTTTGTCTTTCATAAAGTAATGCACTTAAATACTTTTCGCTTAACGTTTAAATGTAAACCATTTTTAGACCATAATCGTGTATTGCAACTATTTACAAAATAGGCTGAGAACATTATCATAATTTACAATACTTAAGAGGCATTTTTATGCTGCGGTATTTGAGGCCTTGTCAACCCTTTTAGCCAATTGCCATGATTGCAAATATCGTATCAACTTGTGCGCTTAAAGCCTAACTAAGTTACGTACATATGTGTGTGTGTCTGTGTTTGTGTGTGTTTGTGTGTGGGTGTCTGTTAGTTAATAATTTACAGGTCTTACACTGTGCGATCTAATTTGATAGTCGGTATAAAGAGACGACTTAAACACAAGATTGTACCTGTACAACTGGTTAAAGTCGCGGACACTTTGTGAGCTCACTCGCTGCGTACACAATCGCATTTAATATCTAACTAAGAGCCTAACTACACTTGGACAGAACTGCAGGCAGGACATCCGTCCTACGGGCGCACCAGCAGCTTCTCTATAAACGCCAAATTCGTGTTCGCGTAGCGCGTCCTGTTAAACGGCTGTGCGGCCGGATTCTTTTTCGTTTGCGTGTGCCAGGTGAGTATCTGAGTGGAGTACAAATACACAGCGCTTAGTTGTGCAAACAATTTACGTGGCTGCATGCACTCACCTCCCTGCACTCGTCCGCAAGCAGCTCAATCTCACTGTTCTGCAGCGGCGCCAGGCTGCGCAGAAAGCCATCCTCCTCGTAGCCGGGCTTAAAGGGCATCTTTGCATGCGGTCGCTCGCGCAGAAACTTTACGCTCACCGCAAAGCCGGCCATATCGACAGGATACTTGCGACCACCTATCCAGCCATCGTAGTAGCCATCCAGCTTGCCCTCGCGTATGATGGGACTGCTCACGCCGGTCTTTGTGACCAGGCCAACGGGCCACATTGAGACCTTTTTGGTGTAGCGCATCTATGAGAAAATAGAGATTGGTTTAATTTGTCAAAAGTACTTTAAGTTGGCGCCTTTCTCTTCAATTCTCCCCCTCTCAATGTTTTTCTATGTTTACGCAACTGCGTTGGTTTACTTGAGCATCGCCCTTCTTAGCGATTCTCATGAATTCAATTACAGAACACAGATACAAGATGAAAGGAGTGGAAAAGAGAGACACTTATAGACATATTCGCCTTGTTTAATGCAAGTACTTTGAGTGCATTAAAATAGACTATTATACAAATAATATAGCAGCGGACAGAGTGTTGTCCCTGACCTTTGGGTAACACACACACCTGTTCAAATATGTTAACATCGTAGGTGTTGTCGTCGTCGGCGAAGTAGAGCACACCCTCGGTGGCATTGGCGCGCAGATAATCGAGTCCTCGATTGCGATTGGAGACGCCGCGGGGCTTGGCACGCTTCGTCAGCTTGTACTGTTCGGGCATGGGCGCTGTGGGCGGGGGGGTCGTTAATGGCACTCAAATGGACGTTAAACATGTTTGTTAGCTGGCAATACCCACCGACCAGGTACTCGTAGGGCACCCCAATGCGATCCAGGGTGTGCGCGACCAGCGGATTCGTCCTGTTCGCATCCTCGATGACCAGCCAGAGCAGATTGAGCACATGCTTCAGCGTATACCCGAGTCGCGTCAGCTCCGCCAGCTGTTCGGGCCGACGATAAGTGGGCGTGATGATATAGAGTGGCGGCTAAGACGAGTAAAAGTTGTTGCTATTAAAGGGTCTATATATTACTAAAACTACTAGTATACTAAACTGTCTATTTTAATGTGTGTATGTGTGTGTGTGTCTGTGTGAGTGGGCTGTGCGGTGTGTTTACATGCGTAACGCGGCGTGAGCTGCCGTTTTATGAGCAATTATGCAAATTAATCCGCAGGCAAGCTGTTAACTAGTTGAATAGTTGACTAGTTGACCGGGTTTAGCTGCGTGTCAGTGTACAGTTGGGTTCCTATTTGTTATATCGTATACTTAAAGCAGGCCACTCAAATGCCACACACACACACAAATACACACACATGCAAGTGCTGTTAAATATTGCCGACGCGCACTTTGCAAATTGTCCATTGTGTTGACACACAAAAATGCATTCAAATTTATTTGCAAAATAAACACACTCAATAAAGGGCACTGAGGCAGAGAAATGCAATTTGAAAAAAGAAACGCAAATAATAGAAATAATCATAATGGAAATGCATGCAAAGTAGTTGCAACTAAAAATTGACACACACACAGACACAAACACAAACGGACAATGTGCTTTGCCAGCAGCGACCAAGTTCATGTCCTACACAAAATAAATATCACTCACTGGAACTAGTTCTTTTGTTCACTTGCACTTTGCAGCGAAACAAATGGAATGTGATTTGTGATTATTGCTTTGAAGTGCAACAAATGGAAATTGTTTATTTATTCGATCAATTTGAATTCTTTGTTATTTACAATTGTTTCTTTTTTTTTATTTGATAATTGTTATTAGTTTACCTTTGTTAAGTTTTATTTTTAATAGAATATTATATATGTATATACAATTTGCCAAGCGCTTGCTGTTTATCAATGGAGCCTACCTTTGACATTGACTGTAGAGCAGTCAGCCGTAGACATAACCGCTAACTAAGAGAAGCCCACAAATGCGGGAATCTTTTTCAATTGGCTTGCATTTTGCATGCATTTTAGAAACTGGATCATCATCATGCTGAGGCCTCCGCCCCACGCCCCACGCCCCACTCCCCACTCCTCATGCCGCCCATTTGCCGGGATGTGGAACTGGAACACCCCCAAGTCATTCAATGGCGGTAGATTTAGTTGCTGTTGTTGTTGTTGTTGTTACTTTTGTTGTTGTTGTTGTACGCGGTTTCGGTTTTTAGGTTTCAATGCGCAATGAGCAATTTTCAAATTAGACTCATGCAAATTTCGCATATAGAGATTCTTTTTGTTTGCATATTATTTATAATTTGCGGCTGTGTGAAGTGCCATCTGATATATTGCAACTGATTAACCTAAAAAACCATGCACCAGTTTATTTATTATACCCTCCAACTGATTTGCAATGCGAGTGCGAAACTTGGTTAGCGCAAATAGTGCAATTTGCATTGGCCCCCTTTATGGCCATATTATGCACAAATTAGTGATTAGCCCAACAAGCCGCAAAGTGCAAATTGCATAGTGGTAATAACATGGCATTAAATATAAGATAAGTACCATATACACAACAAACAAACAGACAGACTTAACTCATTTGCCCATTAGCTGATGACAATGCTCCGATGAGTTGGCTAATTCATTACGTATACTTAATTTGGCTAAGGTTATTGCTAAGGCAGACATCGAGCACACAGCAAGCAATCAATCAAAATTTCAGGTACTTAAATATTAAGTCTTAAAATGGGTTTTGTTTTTACTTTATGCTGGGACCGATCTAAGGAACTTCTTGATTGATTGATTGACTGATTGACTGATTGTTTATTTTTCACTTTAAAACTGCGTTAAAACCCGCATAAACTGAACATTAAAATTTAACTACAAAACATGGCAAACCTAATAACTTTAAAGTAACGTATAATGGTTAACACCCCCTTCCCCAGTCCCCCCTCCCCCTGCTTCCCCCTCCCCTTTGGCAACTCCAATGAACTGCCCTGCAGTTGTGCAACTTAAAAAAGCAATTAAGAAAATTGGAAAATGTGCAAAAGAAATAAACACAAACAGAAAGAAAAGCAATGAAGCAGACAGTTACAGCAGCAACAGCAATTGAAAATATCCAACTTCAACCAAGGACACTTTCAATACACTAACTACAGACTATATAATATATATACTATTAACAATAAGGAATACAGATAAGCAGCGAATGCAATTCTAAAGATTAACAAATGAAAAAGAAAACGTGACTTAAACTAATTAGTTTTTCAGTTAGTTAGTTGTGTGTGTGTGTGTGGGTGTTTGTGTGTGCTTGTGTGTGTGTTTGTGTGTTTATTAGTGTTAGTTTTGTTATTTGCTGTTGAGGGAATGAAAACAAACAAATAGTTACGGGCTCGGAAACGGCGAGAAATGTTGAACGGATTTTATGAAAGACGCCCAAAGAGCTGCCCATTGATTTGTGGGCGTGGCTGGTCTGAAGGGCGTTTGTTGTTTTAAGTTTTGGACTTGTTGTTGTTGTTGTTGTCGATGTTGTTGATGTTGATGTTGATGTTGTCTAGTTGTTGTTGTGGAGATGCTTTTGTTGTTGTTGTTGGCGTCGAATGCTGATGACAATGTCAATGGCAATGGCAATGAAACCGTCGAGTAGATGGACGCGCCAGCAACAGAAACAGAGCTGGACACGTCTGTGGCATGCACCTGTCCCTGCCCCTGTCCCTGTCCCATTGTTGCATTTGTGGAGGAGAAGGAGCTGTTCAACATGGGCGCCCACAAATAGGATGCAAGATATGACGAAGATGATGATAACGATGATGATGATGACTTTTCTGGATGCTGCATTGATGATTATTTTTATTTTTTTTTATTTTGGTTTGTTTGTTTGTCCAGTTAGAGGCATAGTTTTGGAGCAAGAACAAAAGATACATTGTAATATATGAGTTGATGTAATTACTTATTAATTTACTAGCTACAACTAGCTAACACTTTTTTTTAAGAGAATGTTTGCAAGTAATGCAGAAAGAAGCATTTAAAGAAGTAATTGAAAATCTTTACCTAATTTATATTAATATTAATTTTTGTTAAATATGCAGTTGATTTTAAGTTTACATAAAAGTTAAAGTCGCAGCGAGAAGCATTTAAAAAAGTTATTTTTAAATATTCACTTCGAATCGCTTCTCTCTTCACTAGTTTGCAAGTAATGCAGAAAGAAGCATTTAGAGAAGCAATTGAAAATCTGTAACCTAAGTTATATTAGTTTAATATGCAGTTGATGTAAAGTTTATTATTTATACATACATTTAAGAAAGTTATTTTTAAATATGATCTTCGAATCGCTTCTCTCTTAACATTGGCCTAGAGAGTTCTATGAAAACTCCGTTGGCATTGTTTGAAAGATCTAATCAATATTTTAACTATTTTGTAATTGAACGCTATTTTATCTAATCTATTGACAGCATCAGGCAATAAACTTGAACTTTACTTCGCTTGGAGCTGTCAATCATGCAATTAGTTGTTTAATCTGCTTATCGCTCTACGAGAAATATCTACAAATAGTCAACAAATGCATTCAAGAAGTGAAATATCTACTGGAAACTATCGGTCATGGTTTTGGGTTATTTCTTTTGACGGAACTTGCGGGCTCGTCAAGGGCAAGCAAAAACATGGTGCTGTGGGTTCTTATCAATGGTGCTATCAATGCGATACATAACATACTATATTCTAATATCAATAACTTTCTACCACTCACTTTGACGACCTCGTTCCCGGCGAGCGGCTGGCGGGACATATGATATTGATAGAGCACCATATAGATGCAGGTCGTGGCCACGAATATGGTCAGGTACATTTTAATGGATTTCCCCAGTGCCATTTTGTTGCTGTTCAGCTTTTCATTCATCTTCGTATCTTTGGCCTGTGGCAGCAACATTTGTTGCTCCTCTTCTTTTTCTTATTTGGTTGTTGCTGCTGTTGTTGTTGTTGTTTTTTACGTGTTGGTTTTGTAACTCTTCTTTGGTATTTTGATTGCATTCGTTCAGTTTTGATTGCAACTTTTCAATATTATTATCATATATTTTTCTTTGCTGCATTCGGTTTTTCTTGCTGTGCAGGTATTTTTCAAATTCATTTTCATTTTCATTTATTTTTTATTCTTTTTTTTAACCACCTCTGTTTTTGTCGTTTGCTTTTTCTGATTGTTTTACGCTGGGCGGAGCGGTAAAATCACAAGCAGTTTTCTCTAGCGAACATTTGAATAAAATGAATTTGTATAAACCAAAGTTAGTTTAGGATACGAAAAATGTTTACGCAAAAACTTCTCATTTTTAAGGGGAATATTCAAATTTTTCACTCACTTTGTTTTTGGTATATTTTCATTTCCAGCGCATCGCACATCTAAAAAAAAAAGAAATAGGAATTAAATAGATTTAATTAAAATTGAGTAAAAGTTTTATAATAAAATTTTTAAATTTTTATAAAATTTGTAATATATTTTCTTTAATTAACTGTCTCTTTAAATTTGACTGATTATTTGTGGAATTGTAGATAAAAGTAATTTCGTTATTTTAAATACGCAGCTGTTTAACGAACTGAGATAATGTTATCTGGCACATAGGATATATAATTATAATTGGAAAAAACGCCAACAAATGAGAAATATTATCAACCGAATTAAAGGGCAGCGGAAACAGGCTTAAAAATCTATTCATCAGACGTCAGAAAATTGTTTTTCTTTTGTTGCCATTCACAGATAGTCAACTAATTAGTAAGCAGCTGCCCCTTTACATACAAGATAACAGAAAATACACTAAACGATAAATGATAAACGATAAACGATAACAGAATTGTGTACAACAACTTACGCTAATTGAGGAAAAACTTGCAGATACTTTTTTTTATCTTTTCGATTGAAAATGACTTATGACAATTGCTTTTTGCGTTTTAACACTTGAAATTCATTTTGCGCCCTTTCTGATCCAGTTTAGAGCATTTAACTTAATGCTAATAATGCACAATAGAACAATGGGAAAAGAGTGGGGGGAGGGCGAGGGGGAGGGGGTGGTGGATGGGTGGTGCAGTGGTTAAGCATGTGAGCCACATGCGAAAGTTCTATTTGAGCTTTTATACCCTGTATGAACATAAGTTTGAGGGGTATTTAAACAGAACTCAATTCTTTAAGCTTTGTTTCCTTTGTTGTAAATAGCAAAGAAAAAAGACTTATATATATATATATAATGTATGTATGTCTATATCTTTTAAGCCTCGCTTTACATAATATATCTACGTCTAATGAGTGTATTATAAGATGGAGCGAAAGTTCTATTTGAGCTTTTATACCCTGTATGAACATAAGTTTGAGGGGTATTTAAACAGAACTCGATTCTTTTACTTATCTATAGAAACTAAGCTTTGTTTCCTTTGTTGTAAATAGCAAAGAAATGTTATATAAAAAACAATTACATGTATACATATATATCTATATCTTTTAAGCCTCGCTTTACATAATATATCTACGTCTAATGAGTGTATTATAAACTGGAGCGCAACTCGGTAGCACTTGCCATGCGATAAGGAAATGTTGTACATTTCCTCCCTCTATTTAAGTAATTTTTTTTGTGTTGTTTTTGGCTCTTGCACAAAACTCTTCCAATTATAAGTGGGCGTGGCCGTTGGTTGTTCGCGTGTTTAAGCACTTTGCAGAGCTGATATGAAAGTTCAATGGCCAATTTGAAATGTTCGCTTTTGCCGAGCTCAGCGCAAAAGTTGCCCCGCGTTGGGCGCCGCTTTTGCATATTGACTTCGATCTGTGTAATGTGGTTTAATGTGGCAAGCCACAAAGCCACGAGGTCAAAGTTGAAGTTTAGCACTGATTTCCTCTTGCCAAACTTAAATTTTCCATAATTATTTATGTTGTTTTTAAGCTGAACGCAAATGAAATTTATTTAATCTGTCAGCTGCCAAAAACAGTTTTTCATTTAAAATTGAAAATTGTTTTAACAAAAGGCGATTGTTAAATTTTATATATTGTAGTATTTGGAAAAAGGGCTTTAAATGAAAATTTCATTTTGCAAACATGTCGAAACAATAAAGCTAGAAAACTTAGCAAAAGGCTTTGTGCAAACAATTTAGTGTCAGAACTTAACCCATTTACATGACAATTCCAAGCGCACACAAAAAAGAATATATACATAAATACATATATATACATACATCTATATGCAAGGCAAGGCAAGGCAGACAACAACAACAATATTTAATTTGTGGGTGTGGAACTAGGAAAATACCACAAGTGGGTGTCAAGTGGAAAAGCTGGGAGCTGGGCGCAAAGGAAACAGGCGAGAATGAAATGAAAAATATTTCTGCATAAAACATTTAACCATCTAATAAACAAAACATTCATGCAGTTAAGTTAAGTTAAGTGTAGTTAAGTTTTTCAATATTTTTCTTTTTGCGGTCAAAGGTCAGGCTTGAAGAGAGCAGCTCTCGGGCAGTTCTATTTCAATTTACTGCCAACCCATAAAATATATATATATGTGCCCCACTGTGGCGCGAACAGATGATTCCATATGTGGGCGGAATCAACAATTGCGTAATAAACCAAGGGGATGGGGGGAAGGGTGCGGGGGGCAGGATTGGGGCCACGTGGCGGAGCAAAAGTGAAACTCTTCGCATGATTTGTGCCAGCCACAATTCCCATTCTCGACTTGGCACCGAACTTATTGCATTTGTCCAAAAAAGAAAAAAGACAAAAAAAAAACAAAATGTAAACGAAAATTTTGTTGTAAAGTCGCTGGGCGAAATCATATTTCAAATTTAATGGATTAGCAGCAGGCACAGGAAAAATTCCTCCATAGTCTAAATGTCTTCATGCCCCAAATGAGTTATAGTTTATCCAAAGTTCTCTCTTATACTATATATATATATCATTCACGGAACGTGCTGGAAAGATTCCATTGAATGATTTTCATTTCATGCTCAAATGGCAAACGGAATAAATAAAATATAAAGTTTTCTTCTTTTTATAGTTAATCCAATTAATCTAATGAAAACTATAAGAATTTAATGCGTACTTATCGATATTTATAGTTATACTTTAACTTTATCTAGACTTGAACCTTGAACATCTATATCTTTATATGTCTTTAATTAGGACTGAAGATGATGAACTTTCGGATTAAGATTGGGTCTAAAATATAAAGGGAATTTCCAAAAGTTTAATTATTTCTTTTTACATATATCGCATATAAACCTTTATAATTTATCAACTTTTATGGCGCCGACCATTTGGCTTGTCTTATCAATGGCATTGTGATTTGGTTTTCTATATTTGAATAACTTTTCCCCTAGATATACAAAGTAAATAGTTCATATCAACGTTAAAGGGAACTTTATGTGATTCATTTATCTAGAAGCGCTCTTTATAAAAAAAATCTTTCCATTCATGATAAATAATAGCTATCAAATAGCTTTCGTTATGATTATTACACACATTTATTTTATTTTTTTGGGCCCATTCAAAGTTACTTAACAGTTAAATGGCCAAATCAAAGCCGCGTCTATAAATCTGATTAATACAAATTAGTTGGGCGGACTAACGGGTTATCGCTTACCATGGTCAATTAGGCAAATAACTGGAACGGCACAGTGGGCGAAATTAAAAAGTTAACTACATAAAAATTATTCGCTAAAAATAAGTAAATAAAAAATGTGTAAATAGTATTTATTTTAAATATAAATTAGTTTCTTTTAAAAGCACTTCATTTAACAACATTCAAATTATTAGCTAATAATAAGTTAAAAAATATATATAATAAACACTGCTATGTCTGTATGTAAATAATATTTATTTTTAATATAATTAAGCTTCTTTAAAAAACATTTTCGTTTATAAAGTTTTCTTTAAAAACATAACAGAAACTTTTAAAAAAAAGTTCAAAGTTAGATGTTTGCTCGATTTTTTGATTTCTTGCCCACTGTAGCGTGCTTAAAAGGATTTTGGTTATTTCTCAGCTGAACAAAGGACGCCTAAAAAGCCGTCAAAAAT
>SCDZ01001785.1:467-10758 GCA_004143845.1 Drosophila lacertosa
ATCTTCGGCAAATCACTGATCACTCTCAGCTATGAGAAGGGTCATAGCTTGCCGGACTGGCTTAATATTCACCCCACCGGATCAGTGGTTTGCCATCTACATACTTATAAGAAACGCAACAGGGCACATATTAGACCCAGTATACTTAGGACCATACATAGTAGAGAAAATAAAAGATAATAATAACATTTTCATTAAAGATAGTAAGAATAAGAAACAAAAAGTACATAAGGGTAAGTTAAAAATATATATACAATGAAACGTTTCATGAAAAGAGAAGGAAGATTTAAATTCTTCTGGTAGGTCGAGTGACAATTTAAAGATGAGTAAAAACTAAAAACTTCAAAGATAAAAAAAAAAATTGTTTATCAATGAACACAAATATTTTAATAAATAGCGATAATACATTTTAATACACTTATAAAATAAGATTTAAAAAAAAAAACCAAAAAAAAATTATTTTTTTTTATAACTATTAATTTCAAAATTTTTATACCGGTTTTAACAATCTCTAAATGACTACATATATTACGTCATTTCTTTAAAAAGGGAGGTGTAGTATATCTACCCTGCCACTTTTAAAAATCATCTAATCTATATATAATAAATCTATGCATTATTGTATGCTCACATAGCGAGTACCTACTGTGCTCAGCACTGCTGACCAACTACAGCATAAGCACAGATTAAACATAGCTGTTAATGCGTTACCGCACCCCTGTGTAACTGCCGTTATACTTTTCGGCTATGCAGCTGGCAGGTGGCTCATCTCAGCTCTGGCGTAGGCGAGCTTATTATTTTAGTATTTAAGGAACAATGAGTTAGCCTTAAGCTGGCATCGATTGAATAAAGAACTGTTGGACCAACATGAAACGTTGGTCCATTGTAAATAAATTAAAACGAAGACTTATTTTTGGAACACCATTACACTTTTATAAATATCTAAATTGCTTTCAACTGGCATAAGCCCGTTGAGACAAGATTTTCCTAAGATTTCCTATCGGATTTAAGTCCGTGATGCGTTCTGGCCACTCTAAAAGGAGAATTTTCGAACCTTTAAAATAGTCCTTAGTGAGTTTGTAGCATAGATGAGTGGATTATCCTTGCTTATCCATGCTTGCCATGCACTTTGCACGGTCATCTTTTTTAGATTTGACTCTCCGTTTGCTAAAAGTTCAAAGGCTTCACTTTCTGATTGCACAGGCTGTGTTCTGTCTATCCAGAAGTTTGAATTGCAAAATATGAACCGGCGTTGATCCGTAAAATACGTTATGTTTATTTGCAATTGAGTAATACATATTTTGAAATACCAAGCAATGATATTACCACTTAGACGGGAAAGCTCAACGCGAAACCGGGGTATTAATTAAAAATCGCATCAAGCTTAACTTGCAAATATTATAAATGAACAAACGAAAAGGCAAAAAAAAAAACAGTTCTTAACACAAGCCGCTCAACAATGTCACTTTCACTTAGGGCAATGTTAAAGCAACGTGGAAATCATTCAATGCAGGCAATTGATATTAAAAAAGAACAATATAGTATATAAGAAACAAGAAGTTGAAAATCACTTTAAATAAGAAGTAAAATGTACATTATCTTTAAAGAAATAAAATTATTTGGAAAACATACGAGTGAACCATTTTGGTACAATTAGGTACAAATCAGGGCCTACATATTATTTGTTTACGTAAATACATCAGATTTTTAAAACGGGAAATATGCCTTTCCTTTAAATCAAAGAGATACTCGAATTCTCTGAAGTCTCCATATTATAGAATAAAACAGTACTGTGTTATGTAATAAAGTTTTAGTAAAACCAAATTTCAAAAATAAATTGTCAATACGAAAATAATAAAATGTTTGGAATCATAAACAATTGCCACAATTTTTTAAACATTCAGATAAGAACGATATTGTAAATCTAAGAAGGGATAGAAGAAATCAGCAGGAGGCTAACTATCCAGCAAAATACTACAAAACATTAAGTGAGAGCGTACCTCATAAGCTTCTGGAACGAATCCGTACCAATTGCCAACTAAGAATTCAACAAAATAGATTCTACAATTATAAAAACAGGCAATCCAAATCGCCCCAGAAGAAAGCAAGCGACTTTAAATACTATTCCAATAAGCTCTACAGGCTTTACACATACTATACACCGGGCAATAAGATATTCATCAGCATAACAAAACAGGGAGTCGGCGCCATTACTCTTCTCTGTAGTATAATAATAATAACCATCACCACCATAAAAAAAATACTACAAATGGCACCTCAACCACCAATTAAAAATCTGCAAATAATTAATAATCTGCTTAACATCAAAAACATACCACTCTTCTAAAGCCACTTGATGACAAGCGCAAACTAAAGAGGGAGGAGTTAACAACAAATAAACTAAACAACAAAATCGATGGACAAGCGTTTCTTTTGGCTTTCGCCACACGCCGAACGAAACACTCACTTCAACCCGCTGACACCTTTGACAAGAAAACATTGTAGCAACGATCACAAAAGCACAAATCTGCTAACCAAACGCCTCCTTGGCATCCGCCACGTAAAAAAAATAATTTCAAAACATAAAATAAACTTTAAGAGCCCAAATCTCGAAAGGTACGAAATTTACTAAGCCTCATTTTTATATATACAGGAGATTTATTAAAATACTGCAGCTATGACACTCAGTACAATAACAGGTGCTCAATAATGACATCCATAAAGAGGAATAAAATCCAACTCCGAACCATACAGAATAATAAATTAGTGAAACACATGTGAAATTGTAATATTTATATGGATATGGATTGCGCTCACTGGAGCTTAAACCATTCAGGTAATATAAATTGTTAAGAAATTTGTTTCTATATATAAGAAAGATAGCAAATAAAAATTAGAAAAGTTGAATAAATAAAAATATATTTGCAAATTACGCAGAGCCGCAATGGTCACACACTATTTCGATATTGACCTCGACTGACTTCTTCTTCAGTTTTACCATTACCTCGTAACACTGGTCACCCAATTTATTCTGACACGGCCTCTCTGACCTTAACACGTCCTCATGTGCTATAGGTATACATTAGATTTTTATTAATTTCAAAATTCATTACTTAAATTAAATTGCAAGTACATTATCTATACTATGCTTATGATGTTCCAGCAATATTAGGTGGTAGAGTTTGTTGTTTGTCTAATGAATATGCAGATACCACTTGCTCACCTGTCGCTATCAAGCTTGGATGAATATTAATTGCTGAACAAAACTTACTAATTAACTCTTATTTTATACATTTTCGCAATATCGCTCTGCATTTCATCTCCATTTTACTTTTCCAAAATTACCATCATTACGCAACGTGTTCTGATATTATTCAGTTTTGTGTTTTGGTTACCAAATCATTACGTACATCAGTTTACCGCGACAAAAAAAGTACATGACCCATCTGACTAACTTTGAGTTACAATATCTGTGTACGACGAATTTGCTACCATTTCAATAATACTTGAAATGTTAAATAGCGTTATATACAAATTAAGTCTGTAACTCGTATAAATGAGGTACCGCTGTAGTGATGTATTGACTGTAATACTTGACTTTATTGTCAATATTGAAAATGTTTTCCTTCCCCACAAAATTAATTAGTTTTTAAGTTAGGTGATACAGTGGCTTCATATGCTCAGATAATCGAGGAACGAATTATCTAAAATAGGACGCTAGCCCTGTGAATTGTTTAAACAGTACGACCGTTGATAGCTCGGGTATTGTGGAAAAGACTTAAATTTTTCAAAAGTTGAGTATCATTTCAAATTTTTCATTAAAAGATCCTACATATTCTATCCTTGTACGAAAAAAATCAGACATTTTACAGAAAAGACTTTCAGAAGTCACAAATCTTTCGTAAGCTTCTGCATTGGAATTTGACATGTTCAGCACGTTGTCAATAAAAACAGCTGCATATAAATTTATAAAAACATGCCATACGTGTACTAGCCGCATTGCTTGCAATTTATGTTGATCATCAGGGTTTACAAAGGCTGTTCGTTTAATGGAATCAGGGTGTATCGGTATCTGATGGAATTCAGTAGCCATATCAACAGAAAAATAAGTATTTTAAACCTTGCAAACCTTGTAGTTATCGAACAAAGTTGGATTGAAAAAGGTAAACTATTCGGACAGATAACTTTGACTTCCATTATTTGCTTTGTTTTGTTTCTAACTACAATTTTCTCATCTTCACTTAGACGATATTAACGGATTTGAACGGTCCTGTTTCCATCTAGCAAACAAATCCCTAAGAAACCTTCTGTGGGGCTCCTTAAAAAAACCGATACCAAGACGGGAGACACTAGAGCTTTTGCTCACGCTGCTTTTTCCAGATTCTGAAATTGACTAACAATCTTAATGTTGGCTTGGAGGTCGTTTTTGATCCTGCAGGTCAAGAACCAAATATCCCGGCCTCATGGAAATAATTACACCACTAATTGGCCTACTTAAAGCCAGTTTCACTTGGGAATACATTCCGGTGAGAGGGGTTAATGTGGTTTTTTATCACAAGCCAGGGAAACGTCCTATGTTTACTTGCATATCCAATGCAGGTTGTAAGCCTTTAAACCATTGCATCACCCATTCTGGCAATCTCAACCGTATCCTTCCATATATAAAGCATAAGAGTCGAGGGGAATTGACAACTTCCTTTTCACTTGGATATACAACTTGTTAATGTATAGTGACATTAGATCTTTACTAAAAGCACAAGACGGGGATTTGTCTCCCCTTTTATGAATATAATGAGCTACTGGTACCTTTAATGACAGATGAGCTACTGGAGAAACTATTACGGCTTACCAATTTTTGACTAACAACAAAGAATGTATGAAATTTCAATATGCTTGTTTAGCTAATAAGCTTTTTTATTAGCTGTTGCAATTAGTACAAAGGTATATTTCAGAATTTAAAGTTTATTGTTGTAGCGACGCGCAATGCAGTTGACGAGATAAACAGCGAAATTGAATAATAAGCATAAGGGCATGAGCAGCGAAATCGGTCAAAGCTCAGATCTAAAAGAGAGAGAGAGAGCGATAAGGTAGCGAGAGAGCGTGGGCAGATTGGCCGTGTTTACAACAACTTAAGCTTAGCATACAGCAACTAGAAGAAGTACAGTGGGCAGCACAAACAAATTATACAATGAAGTGCGTTACTTTAAGCTGCACAATATAGGCGGCTGCGTGACCCGACATACTCCCCCCGTTGAAAGCCTGTCTTTCAACAGCATCCTTAACGTGCAGCAGACCCAGCTTGTTTACAGCTCGCTTGGTCACGCCTGAAGCAGTCTTCAGCACAGCTATCCGAGCGACGCCATCCTTTCCAGGGATCAACTCGATCACTTTCGCTAGAGGCCACTTCAGGGGTGGCAGATTCTCGTCCTTAACAAGAACAACGTCATCGACGACCAGTCCAGGTTTAGGAGTGCGCCATTTGGAGCGCTGTTGCAGCAATGATAAGTACTCTTCCTTCCATCTGGACCAGAAGATTTGTTGCAAGTATGATACACGCTGCCAGCCATTTAAACGATTGTAGTTCAAGCTGGTAACGTCAGGCTCGATGACCCTCAAGGGTGGTCCGCCATTCAAAAAATGCGCTGGTGTTAATACATCTAAATTAGCTGGGTTTTCTGAAATTGAGACTAAAGGTCTAGAATTAATTACGGCAGTGATGTGACAGACGAGTGTTCGGAGTTCATCAAAGGCCAGAGCTGAAGGAATCGCAGCATGGTAGAAGTGGTGTTTTGCCGTCTTTACTGCTGCTTCGCAGACGCGGCCGGTGGAATAAACTGCCAATGAATGGTCTCGGCCAAGCAGGAGACTGGAGAGCCTTCTGATGAGTATTGCTCAGGAACAGCCGTTTCTTATCCAGTAAATCATTTTTGGTGCCCACAAAATTAGTTGCGTTGTCTCACCACATTTGGAGAGGAATTAGTCTTGTGCAGATGAAGCGTTCAAGGCCGTGTAGAAATGCAATCGTTAAGAGATCCTTTACAAGATCTAGCATACAAAAACGCAAATGTAGCACTTCACGGGAGCCTTGTTACGAGTTTCGGACTTGTAAAAAACGGTCCGCAGAAGTCTACTCAGTCTACTAAGATCCATCAAGTCGCTGTTTCGGCAAATTCGCCATTAAATGCACCCCTACTCGAGGTTTGGTTCGAAAGCATCTGATGCATCGGTTTATCCCCTTGTTAACAGTTTTTCTCCCCCCAATGGGCCAATATTTAGCTCGAATCAGTCCCAGAAGCGCTCGAGGTGTGTAGGTTAACTTCATGAAAGTGAGTAATGATAGCCAGAGTTATGGGGTGATTGTGAGGTAAGATGACTGGGTGCCGGCCATCAAAATCCAAAGAAGAATTTTTCAGTCAAATATGGTAAGAGCGAAGCGAGTGAGCTATTTAAATGCACAGTTCCCTTTGTCTGCAGTGATTTTATGTTGAGCCTGGGGATCGAATACTCTTAGAAAACTTGTAGACATATCCAAACGTACGTTGCAGGGCAGCAAAGGAAAGAGCATACTTGAAGCTTTCGACAATGTCGGCATGCGGTGATTTGACCAGCAGGACATTACGCTGAAGCTCAAGAATTGGATTCTCAGTCAACATGGTGGAAGGCCAGTCAGCTTTAGGGGCATAAAGAAAGGCAGGGCCATGAAACCATAGTGAAGAGTCGTACATTTCGTTTGGTAGAGCTCCTCGACACAGGAGTTCCGCTGGATTTAAGGCAGTGGGCACATAACGCCATTCTATTGATTTCGTCATCTCCTGAATGGTGGACACTCTGTTTGCTACAAAAACATTAAGTCTTGAAGGTTCCTCCCTTATCTACGAAAGCGCAATCGCTTTCACACCAGCACTAGTATGGCCTTTTAATTACGTCTAAGTCTGAGATTTCAGTCATGAGTCTAGCAGGCAGCTCTGCTCCACACAGCTCCAGCTTCGGCACTATAATCGTCTTTAATGGGGCTACACGAGATTTGGCGCAGAGCAAATGACTAACGGGCTGCTGGCTTTTAGACACTAAGTAGATGCAAGCTCCATATGCTTCGATGCTGGCGTCACAAAATCCGTGAACTTCGAGGTCAGAGTCTGGCACCAGAGCTAACTGCTGCATAAATGTATCCACTTGGAATTAAAGGCAGCTGGAAGGCTTTCGTCCCAACATAGTTTTTCCTTACAAAGTTGCTGAAGGAATATTTTGGCTTTCGTAATGACTGGTCCAACTAATCCGAGTGGGTCATAAAATCGAGCTAAAGTTGGGTTATACTGAACGTCGGCATGGTTTGGATTCTGAATGTTGTGCCGAAAATGCAAAGAATAGCTTGTCAGCCGAAGGATTCCATGCAAGTCCCAATGTCTTGGTAAAGTCGCTAACATCATTAAATATTAACAAAGACTCCTTGTCCTCATCAGCAACACCGTCAAGACTAGCAGAAACATTTGACCACCATTTTCTCAGCTTGAAGTGTCCTTTAGCCATTATTCCAGTACTTTGATTTATAATATTCTTCCGGAAGAGAAACGTAGAAATCCCGTCGAATTATTTTGGACCCAATGGAAAAGTTTGCTTAGGTTACGTCCCATAAGTTACGGTATTAACCCTGAAAACCTGCAAGTCATCTTGAGGAGCATCTCTCCAGAGAATACACTGTAGATAACAGTCTTCCGGCGAGACCTTCACGCAACGATACATTTTGCAAATGTCTCCGGTTATTGCAATTAGGTATGAGCGGAACCGGATGAGAATTCGGAACAACTTGGTTTGGACTACCGGAACAGCCATCAAAACATCGTTTAATGAATATCCAGATGAAGGGAATGCGGATCCATCGAAAACGACCCAAAGCTTGGTTGTAGTACTATCTTGCTTCAGCACACAGTGATTAGGAATTTTTTTTTTTTCAATTATTCAATTATTTTTATTATTTGACTAGCGCACTACTACCCATGTGGCAGCTTAATCTAATCCGTATGTAGCGTATATATTTACTATTTGTAATTTGCTTTAATCTAATTTAATGTAGTTTTAATGATGATATATTCTAATTGTTGTTGTAGCTTAACTTTAAGTCAAAACCTTTTTCAGTCTTCTTTTGACTCTTGTCTGAGGGTCAGCAATTTGGGTTTCGTAACGACTGGTCCAACTAATCAGAGTGGGTCATTAAACATGACAATACTGAGTGTCGGCATGGTTTTGATTCTAAATATAGTGCCGAAAATGCAAAGAATAAAGCTGATCACCCGCAGGGCCCCATGCAAGTCCCAATGTCTTGGTATAGTCACTACCAACATTTAATTTCAACAAAGACTCCGTAACCTCGTCAGCCACACCTTCAAGACTAGCAGAAATATTTGAGCACAATTTATTCAGCTTGAAGTGCTCTTTAGCCAATATGCCAGTAATTTGATATATAATATTATTGCCATCATCTAGGAAGTGAATGCCGGAAATGAGGTCGACGTAGAAATCCGGAGAAATCGTTCCATAAGTTACAGTATTGAGCCTGAAAACCTGCAAGTCATCTCGAGGATCATCTTTCCAAAGAATACAGTGTCTTCCGGCGAAACCTTCACTCAACCGGAACCGGATGAGAATTTAAAACAGCTTAGGTTAAACTACGGGACCAGCCATCAAAACATCGTTTAATGATTATCCAGATGAAGTGGATGCGGATCCATCGAATACGACCCGAAGCTTGGTTGTATTACGATATTGCTTTATGAAACAGTTGTGGGGAAGAAAGTATCGACAGAAATCAACTGAGCCGGCAGGGACACCGCACATGTGCCCTAAGGCGATGTATTTTTTAATAAATGCAACATATTGAGTTTTTAAAGCTGGTCGACGCTCTAGTTTCCTTTCAAGAGACAAGAATCTTTAAAGAGCTTGTTGGTACGATTCACCAATAAGATCTAAAGTACTCTCCAGTGGATAATCGGGTGACGTTTTTCATAAAGTGAGCCGTACAATCTATATTCTCCCTAGACATCTTGACAATTGGCTCAGTGCAATTGTCCACATCCCAAAAGCGCTCAAGGAGAGTATCTAGTCGCTCATCCAATGTATTGAGTTCAACACCTGACGTAGGCACACAGGAAGTCAGAAATGAGGATCCATTCAAACGAAAACAGCCTCCAGATACAACCCAACCTAATTGCGTTTTTTGAATTAGTGGCAAGCCTGGGACCAACTTGACTTGCCCCACGCAAAGAAGCTCGTAAAACAAACTTGCGCCAATAAACATATCGACGCGATGCGGCTTATAAAACTCGGTATCGGCAAGCTTTAAGTTCGCCGGGATGTTCCAGTTCACAATGTCTATATTGAAACTAGGTTGCTGATCAGTTATGTGAGAGGCGATTACAGCGTTACGTTGAGTACTCAGAAGTACACGATTGCAAACTATCGTTGACGAAGAATTCGTCCCTTGACGACTTGACCTTTCCGAGCTGAAGTTTATTTGAAAAGCGAGACGTTATTAAGTGGAGCTGCGGGCCTGAGTCAAGTAAGGCACGATAAGGTACGAAGACTCCGGACCGATTTTTTATTAGGACAATTGCTGTAGCTAGAAGCACAACATAATTCTTGAGATCCTGGGCTATTAGTGCAGAAGCGGTTGAAGGTCAGGCAGTGGAGTCGACGATTTAAGCGGAAGACGAGGAGACCAGTTGAGCTGGCGGACGATTGCCAAGATGGAGAAGTGTGAGGTCCCTTAAACCGCAAGTACGGCAGTTGCTTGAGCTGCAATTCCGTACTTGATGGCCCTTCCTAAGGCAGTTTATGCAAAGACTAACTTCCTTTTCTGCATTAAGCCGAATCGATGGAGCCATATTTTTAAATTTGGGACAATAGAATGTGGCGTGATCAACATCAGCACATAAACCACAGCCAACGGCAATCGAATTCGTTGTAACAAATGAGGAGCTATTACTATTTAACTTTTTATTATTGCCCACCTGGGCGCTCGGCGTATAGGTTGCCATAGCGAAATTAACAGTTTCCAATGTCCTGCAACGCTGCTCCGAAAGGCAGACATGGATTTCCAGCTAGGAATCTGGTCACCATGGCTCGGTTCTTCCAGGCGTTCCTCCCACTTTGCTTGGATTGCTGAATCCAATTTTTTCACTAGCACCTGGACGATTATGCAGCTCGCTATTTGCTCGACGGTTCCCAAGCTCTTTAGAGCACGAATGTGGGCGTTGACTTTTTCCGAAAGTCCACTGATCCATTCTCTACCACTTGC
>SCDZ01001788.1:0-10852 GCA_004143845.1 Drosophila lacertosa
TTTTTTTTTTAATTTTTTCCTTGTCCAGTTTTTCTTTTCTTTCTGCAAACCGAGATCATGATTATGTAAATTGAAGCAAAGTAAAAGGGAAACTAAATACTTTAACTATGCGAGTTATTTTGTTTTTACTATTTGTCAGACTTTTCGACCAAAAAAAACAATTAAAGTAAAAATACAAAACGACCGTCGAAACCCCCAGAGCATGGATAATAAATAAATACAGACAGACGTACACACGTACATATATGTGTACATATGTATGTATTTATTTACATATGTGTGTACAAATTTTAAAAGTTAATTTGTGCATGCAACTACGAATGCGAATGCAGACAAAGTGATTAATTATAGTAAACAAGAGCAACTAAAAATAAAGTAAGAGTGTTCGACTAAGGTTTACCCTGAAGCCAGCTTTAGGCCGAGTCTTTTCACTCAAACCAACACAATAGAATGTGAAAAGCTAAGTTACGATCACTTTTTATTTAAACTTGATTTTCGCACAAAATATGTGATCTTTTAAATCAAAGTAAAAAAAATCAAGTAGTGCTGACCAGGAGTTTATATACTTTATACTATATCAGATATGCCGATGTCTGCCTGTTACGTACATTTTCACAAAACCATTATACCCCTTTTTTCGCCATTTGCACGGGGCTCAAACCAATAAGAAATGCTCACTTATCAATTAGCTGCGCCACATTCACTTTACAGCACTAACAACAATAACAACAACAGCAACAACAACACGCACACGGCCACAGTAGCTGATAAAGGAGCCTGCAGCTTGCGCAGACAATACAGATGCACTCATCTCACACCCACGCACGGCGCAGCCGCTTACAAACACAAACACACAAATGCACGCACACAGTCTCACACACACTCGCGCCCATTGTCACAATTGGACTTTATTGATTTTTCCTGTAAAAGGAAGATGAACGCAATAACGAAAACGCTAAAAACTAAGCAAAAACGAGACCCCGCAAACTCTTAATTTGCCTTAATTAAAAGCAGAGAGCATCACATGGCCTTATAAATATAATTGCTAAACATTTAGTTTTTAATATATATACTTTTTGATAGTTTTTGTCACATACATACAAAAAGAAGAAGATTTTATTGAGTCTCCCACACAGCGACAAGTTTTTGTTGCATACCTTGGCCAAAAGTTCTTTAGTAGCTCGTCGCAGCTGTTGGCTTGATTGGGCGCATTTCACGCGTTATCTTAGATATTTACTTTGAGTGTTTGCATTTATTTATAATGTTCTTGCACATTTCGCGATAAAACAAATAAAAACTCACGTACTTTTTTCGGTTTACAACGAGCGTCCGTACGCAGCGGTTTTGTGTGGCACAGCCAATTCTGATTGGTGATGAACTAGTGATGGACTGACTGTGTTGTGTTTACAGCGATAACAATTTAACAATTTGCTGGAACTGTTATTAACAGAACCAAAATTCAGAAAAATACTAAATGTGGCTCGCTTTTGAAATTAACAGATGCCCAAATTAAGAACGTTTATATCTCATTAAACAGATTACGGCCTATTATAAATTTGTATCCTAAGCTAGGTACTATTTAGCATAATTGTTTTACAAAAAATCTAAAACCAGTGATTTTGAGCGGACAATAATAAGCACTGATCTACTTACTATGAAATAGAGATGCTGATAAGATATCGGGAAAGTTGTTAATTGAACTTGTTTTAAAAGTAATAAAATATGAAACAACAATATCTTATTAAAACATAAGGATCTCAATTTACGCCTAATAGCAGCTGTAAAAAATCTATTCAATGTAAACTTGAATCGATAAATTGTGGAGGGCTGTCGATTTATATGCCAAACATCAAACAAAAAAAATAATATTGCAAATCATTTGTAATTTGTTTTTCTGTGCTTGCAAATTTCGTCTTCGGCATAAATTAACAACATGGAGCAAATGGACGTCGATGTTGATCTAACGGCCAAGCCGAGTACCTCTACCTCAGCTGCCGCTGGCGACGCTACCGGCAACAAGCAGCAACAGCCACAAGAAAACATTATGGCTACGACGGGCACAATTGCCTCGGTGACCATCTCGCTGCATCCGTTGGTCATCATGAATATATCGGAGCACTGGACACGCTGCCGGGCACAGCACGGCGAGTCGCGTCAAGTGTATGGCGCACTAATTGGCAAGCAGAAGGGCCGCAATATTGAGGTAATGAACTCATTCGAGCTAAAGACGGATGAGATCGGCGACGAAACCATCATTAACACAGACTATTACAACAAAAAGGAACAGCAGTACAAGCAGGCAAGTACTCATAAGCCCTAAAACCACTTGGCAATGGCTGATTTATGTCATCTCTCTCCGCTTGTAGGTGTTCAGCGATCTGGACTTCATTGGCTGGTACACAACGGGCGACAGTCCGACGGCGGGCGACATTAAGATCCAGAAACAGATAGCCGAGATTAACGAGTGTCCCATTATGCTGCAGCTGAATCCGTTGCCACGCAGCGTCGACCAGTTGCCAGTGAAGCTGTTCGAATCACTAATCGATCTGGTTGACGGCGAGGCGACCATGCTATTTGTACCGCTCACCTATACGCTGGCCACCGAGGAAGCCGAACGCATTGGGGTGGATCATGTGGCGCGCATGACCACCAATGAGTCGGGTGAGAAAAGCGTAGTGGCCGAGCATTTGGTGGCCCAGGATAGCGCCATTAAAATGCTCAATACACGCATCAAAATCGTGCTGCAGTACATCAAAGATGTGGAGGCGGGCAAGCTAAAGGCCAACCAGGAGATATTGCGCGAGGCGTACGCCCTGTGCCATCGGCTGCCTATCATGCAGGTGCCCGCCTTCCAGGAGGAGCTCTACACCCAGTGCAACGATGTCGGCCTGATCAGCTATCTGGGGACGCTGACCAAGGGCTGCAACGATATGCATCAGTTTGTGAACAAATTTAATATGCTCTACGATCGCCAGGGCTCGTCGCGACGCATGCGTGGACTCTATCCCTGAAGTAGGTTTATGTAGGGATATTTATTTTATATATATACACACATATAATCTGAATTGCGGGCTATTAAATAACGCGTTTAAATCTCTAAAAAAACGTCCAGCTTACAAGGGTTAGTTATATTTTTATTTTTATTTGCAAACTACACACAGATGGAATTAAGCAGGGGGCAGCGGGTTGGGGGGTTTAGTTAACCATTCATACACATATATATGTATATCACTTTCATTACACACTCTCCTCCGTAGAGCTTCGAGCTACTTAAATTCAATTCAATGTGTCCTAAACACTTAAATACATAAATTTCGGTGGGTTTCTCTCTATCTCTTCAATGATTATAATCGTCCAATTTAATGTTGGCAGCGTATTGCTGTAAGAACTCCACTTCCAGTGGGTGCATCTCCTTGGCGGGTATGATCAGCGAGTGCAGTGGCCCACCCAAATCGGTGGCACGCATCCCGTGCAGCGTGCTAACCACAATCTGTTGCGTGTCCTGGCCAACGCGTGCTAAACCGACGCACAACGACTGCTCGTTCAGTACCGTATTCCGCTCGAGTGCGTCCTTCTTTTCAACGATGGTGAGCAGCTGTCGTGCGGCTTCGGCGACGCTCATGAAGCGCGGCGGCATGTACTCCTTGCGTTTGCGCATGAGGGACTCGGGTGTGGGTTCCTTTACCTTAATGTCCAGCAGACAGAGTGTGTGCATATTGTGCAGGCGATTCAATTTAATTTTATCGTAAAAACTATCCGGCTTCCAAGTCTCGTCCCAATACGGTATGGACACCGTCTCGCCAAACTTGTACAACTGCAGCCCACAGCAGCCGATGGCGTTCATTATGGACGCATTATGTATGACCCTGTAGGGAATATTCTTCTCCTTGGCGCGCAAAATGAAGTCTGTGTGCGTTGTGGCACCAAATGGATCGCCCACGACGAGCAGCGCCACATCTGACTCGCCAGCGCCGGCCAAAATCTCATCGGCGCCCTGCTCCACCAGGTCGCGGTCGGCCAGCAAAAGTGGACGTCCGTAAAACTCTTGCTGCAAAATTATAGGTAATTATTTATAACATAATTAAAATGGTTCTTAAGGGAGCTATGTATTTAAAGGTAAGCTAAGAAAGTATATATATTCACGATCTGTATCAACAGACAAATTAATATAACCATATCCAGCTGTCCGTCCGTTTTTTTCTTTTATGTTAACTAGTCTCTCTATTTCAAGGCCATCGTCATTAAATTTTGTACAGCTGCGCCCTTTGTAGCAATGTCAGCCGGTTCGGAGCACTATTTATTTTCCTGTTACAATCCGTCTAATAATAAGATTTATGTAAAACTTTTACGTTTATCCTAACCAAACTTTACACTACTAAAATACGTATTGCATTGCCCTTTTTTATAAAACACTCTTTATTTAGAACAATCGCTTAAAACACTAAACTTTATATAGTGTATAGCCGAAAAAAACGGTTCTTTCTCGTTTCTTTTTCTCTTTTCATGAGCGCCCCCTACCGCCAATGGTACTCACCATATCCTCAAGGCTGCAGCCCAGAATTGAGGTATACATTTCCAGGTACACACGACTACATTGCTTGACGATTTCAAGGCCTTTCACTGTGATATCCTTGATATCGCCAAGACCGAGCCCAATTAGGTAGAACATTGCTGGTTTTGTACTCGTCAGTTGGTTTGTGCGCAATTTATTATTATTTGTCTGTGTTTGCAAATATGTTTATTTAAAAATGCTGTGATTTGAAACCGACACGTGCCCGTAATATTGGATTTGCACCTCGCTTGTTGCTTCTTCACGCGCGGACGACGCGATTGCACTAACATCTGTTTTGCAGTGTTGCCATGTTCGCCATGTTCCTCATTTAAAAGCGCCCGAAAATTATACATTTCTTTTAAGTGGTCACACTGGCGAGGGCATTAAGATATTATTAAGATTGAGTGATTTTCTCAGGAATAAAAGTTTACATAACAATGCTTTTTAGTGTTTTACCAACAAATATGTCTACCGTTTACTTTTCGTTGTATATATTTTTTTCAGTGCAATGCTGTGAGTTCTATAAAAGATAGCCGAAATGCCCTGATCAACATTTGAGCAATGAAATAAATACCAAAAACTTATTTAACTGTTCTTCAACATTGAAAACTATCGTTTGAGCAAGTTATCGAGTTAATCGATTACTACAGCTCCACGTGCGGTTGTTCATTCTTATTTTATCCCGTTTAAGTTTTGTTTTGTTAAGTAAAAGCAATAATAAATATGCCGGCGGTAAAGAAACCCAAGCCTCATGCACATCAAAAACAAGCAACACCCAAAAAAAAGACCGATCAAAGTAAATCAGTGGTTTCTGGCCAGGTGAGTTGCGAGCAGGATGCCAATTAACGGTGCCTGACGACATCATTTTTTGCAGTTGAAGAAAAAACTCAGCCAAGCCAAGCCCAAGCCCAAGCCCAGGGTCCGCCGCGAGCGTGGTGTTTTATTCATCAAGCATCTGCCGCACGGTTTCTTTGAGCAGCAGCTGCGTCAATACTTTAAGCAATTCGGAAATGTGACGCGCGTGCGGCTAGCGCGCTCCGAACGCACCGGTGGCAGCAAAGGATTCGCTTTCGTTGAGTTCGAGTATCCGGAGGTGGCCAAAGTCGCGGCCGACACCATGGACAACTATCTGATGTTCCAGAAGGTGGTGAAAGCATCCTATATACCGCCCGAGGAGCAGAAATTCAATTATTTCAAGAACACGGTTAAGAAAGTGACAAATAAGGTGGGAAAGGAAATTAAACTTAGGTATCTATATGTCATACTGAATACTATTTACTCTTGCAGGCCGGCAAAGAGATTTACGTATCGGATCTTACAAAATCCACGCTGCGCAGCGTGAAGAAGCAAAACAATTGGAATGAAGCTGCCTGCCAGAAACGCACCACAGCTGGCATTAAAAAGCTAAAGCAGCTGCAAAAGAAGTATGAACACTTAGGCATTGATTTAACTAGTTGTGTTGTGGAGCCGGTCAAGAAGTCAAAGGAGGCGCCGGCAGATGCCAAGGCCACAACGAGCAAGGCAGATAAACAAAAAGAGCTGGAGCTGGCCGATCTGCTGGGCAACACCATCAACGAGGACAGTGACGATGAGGACTATGTGGATGCCAGTGAAGATGAGAGTGAGCTGGAGCTGAACAGCGATGAAGAGGAAACTGAAGATGATAGCGAGGTTGAGGAGGAGCCGCCAAAACGAGCAGCCAAGAAGTCCCAAAAGAAAACTAGCGCTGAGCGCTTGAACGAACTGACTAAACGCAAGCCGGGCACCGGCGGAGTACAGAAAAAGAAAACCGTTGTCGCCGCAGCAGCAGCAGTCAAGTTGCCTAAAGCAGCTGCCACAAAGAAGCTGCAACTTGCTGCTGCCAAGCAGCTGGCTAAGCCGCTGCCGAAGAAGACGGGCAAGAAGCAAAAGAAGTAACTCTTAGTATACTTATATATATATACCGTAATAGTTAAGTAAACAAAAGAAATTGATGTTTTTATTATAATTCTTAACTAATTTTGCGCTTTTGTGGTGGCAGTCAACTCCAACTTGATCCGTTTGCATTTCATGCGGCGATTCTGAAACCAAACCTTCACCTGACGCTCGCTCAGCTCCAAGGCGACGGCGATTTCGTAGCGACGCAGCCGTGTCAAATAATTAGAGTAAAGGAATTCTGCCTCCAGTTGCTTGAGTTGAGTTTTCGTAAAAGCAGTGCGTTCCTTCCGTTGGCTGGGCTTCTCCGGACCAGGAGTTGGGGCAGCGGTAGCGATGTCTGGAGCTAATTCCAGATTATGGCAATCGTAACAAGCATCAACCGGCCAATTTAATTCTACTTTGCTGTAGTCCACATAACCGGGCGTATTGCTGGGTTCGTAATTGTACTCGTAGGTCACATTGTTGGGCCAATACTTGGCGTCACTATTGGCATAGTAGGTGGACAAATCCGTGCTGCAGTTCTTCATAATGGGTACCTTCCGAGCGCGCACTCTAATTAAAACTGAACGTTCAAACTCTGTGCAGACGCCTTTTGAAGGCGTCTTCTCTGCTTGCTGCCCATTGGCTCACATTCGGCCGGCGCAGTTAGCATCTGATTGGCTCAATCTGTTTTTCCACTTAACTTGTAAATGATGTGCTACTGATATGATAATTGTGCGCAACATCTGGACACACAAACCCCGCCACGGCTCGATCAGCCGTAAAGTCGCGTGCGCTCGGCTCTCGTTCTTCGCTAGTGCTTGTGACACCCACAAACGATGCTGTATTTGTTTTTTTAGACTCAGATGACTGCCCGCTGTTTGTCAAAACAACGAAACCGAGTTTAGAAACGGAAGTAGCTCCGGAGCGCATGTGTGGCTCTGGATCTCCGCGCTAACGACATGAGTCAAGTGCTTTGTGCGTCTTCAAGTACTCTAAAATATGCTAATATCTCTCATAAAAGTCCATTGCTGTCGTTTGTCGGTCAGCGTTTTCCATGCATAATCGTCAATTGCACGCGCTTTTTAGTTTTCGCGCAACATTTCCTAAGGTTACAGCGCGGAAATCCACATCCCCCAATATAGACAACACAAATAGACACTTTCTGCAAGTTGATGTCATTATTATTGCATTAAGCCATAATATCAAGGAATACATTAAGAGATCAGATAATAAGATTATAAAATGAATAAATATTAGGTGCATTCGTCATACTGCACTTTCACCTCAGTTTAGGTTATCAAATAAACCGCCAAGGTTCAAACAACATCTGGCAACGCCATTTGGAGCATGAGCTCGATTTGCTATACAGTTTTTGGCAACTTGATTAAAATAAAAAAAATGTTTGCGTAAATACGCTGTGTTAAGTTTTTTCATAATAAATATTAACTGTCCAAACTAAAAATCCATTCACCAGCCATTTCAAATTTAAAAATAATGCCGCCCAATGAGACATTGATGGCAGCACTGCGATAATCAAAAAAATATTCCAATGTTACTTAACAGAAATCGAATGTATGCGCATATCGATATCCGCGCTCTCATACCTAAGTGAATATAAACGATGCGGCAAAGAAAACATCGATAGACAGTAACAACAACAGAAAGGCGTCCGTAGTGTTCGGTTCGCGAGTCGCGCATCCGCAACAGCTTTTTTTCCTCAAAAAAACATAACTATTTAATTAATTAAATTAACGCAGTGTGAGCTAGCGCAAAATAAAAGGTACAAACGCGCGCCGCAATGATTATTTAAACGACGAGCTGCAGTAGCGACTGCGGCAAAGTGTTGAAAGTGAAGAGAGTGAAAAAATCTGAAAGAAAGGAAAAGAAAAACCCGAAGTTTTTTAACAAGTTTTGTGTGTTGTTTGCAGATGCGGCAACTGACAAAAAAAAATTGCGTTAAAAGAAAGCTGCTCTAGCTTCAGCGGCAATTGAATTGTTAAAAAAATGATCAACAAAATACGAGCAGTCAATTTTTAAGTTGTACTTGTGTCTGTGGCTGTGTTTGTGTGTGTGCCGTGTCTGTGGCTGTTTGTGTGCGTGGATTTGTGTGCGTTTGTGCCTGCGTGTAAGTGAAATAAAAGCAATTGTAAATGAGTGCGCAAAGAAGTTGTGAAGTGGCGGCAGCGACAGCCAAGCCCAAAACTTCAGTCGAGCATTGCGAGAGGCAAGCAGCAGAAGAACGCCACAAAAATTAAAACAAAGTGCAAATGACGACAGCGCCAAACACGTTGGCAAATTAAATACGGCTAAAGTCAAAAAGAAAAAACATAAATACTCAACTCAAGCAGCGGTCAGCAGTTCCAGGTGGTCAGCAAATAGCAACAACAAGCACAACAACAGCAGCAGCAGCAGCCGCAGCACATACACACTTACACACACACACACACCCGCACAGGGAGCGGCGACAACGTCAGCGTCGCGCAATGACCGAGGAATTGAAAGTGGTGCTGCGTCGCAGTCGCAGCGAGCAGCATTCCGGTTTCGGGTTTTCGCTGCTCGGCACAACTGGACCGCCTCATGTCATCTACGACATTGTTGAGAATTCGCCGGCCGCCGATTGCGGTGCGGTAAGTAATCGTCACATCTATGTACATACATAAGTACTCAAGTACTTATGTATGCTGTTCAATCCTTTGTAGTTGTACAAAATAAAGCATAAAGTGTAAAATTGTTAGCCTGGCTGAACTCTGCCTCCCTCTACCGCAAAAGTCAGTCGCTCGCTCATCTTCCTTGGCGTTGCCATATTCCCCGTATGGGACTGCTGCCCTATGACTTCATCAACCACCGGCGCGGTCGCAGCGCAACACAGCGCAGTCCCAAGCACAGGCGAATGTGTCGTGTACCCACCCCCTTTGCCGCCGCTGTTGATAAGCGCAGTTTTTACGTTTGATGATTTTCTGTGTGGGTTTGTGTGAGTGTGAGCATTCAATTTTGCAGCAAAAGCTGCCACAACTCGCGAAACGCGACCTCGACGTAGTCATTGGCGTTGCCCATCTTCAACGACGCCCACTGTGATGTCATCGTGTCACTTGCTACGGGTGCGCTATTTTATTGGGGGCCCTGGCACGGACTAGCCGCTCGTAATGGCAGCCGCACAATGTATACCACACACACACACACTAACAGACTATGTATCAATTTTCGTTTGAGTTTCGTTTCTATTTACTTTTGTTATTGAAATTCCCATGAATTTGCTCATTTCGATTTCAATTTAATATAATAAAGAAATATATGTATAAGTAAATATAAACATATACATTTGTATGTATGTATACAAATCAAATGCGAATATTGCCAATTTATTTTGCTATATTTTGTTTTCAAATTTCCTTTTCCATTTTAATAAATATACAAGGCAATAAATCATTTTCACTGTAGAATCGTGACGCAAACATTTGCGGGATATGTATTTTTAATAATACATTTTTAAATAGTTAGCCTTTAAGTTTCTTCAAATTTTCTTAACTTTAAAATAAGTATGATGAATTTGTTGTTAGCTAAGAAAAGATGTTGATAAATGTTATCTATGCATATATGGAATTATCTTGGTATTCTCCAAGAACACATTTTTCTTATCATTTGGGAATAATATGGTATAAATAGTGATTCAACTTAATTAAAAAAATAAGAAAAAATTACTCGACAGTTCATGTACTCGATGAATCAAAAAGTGAATTCAAAATACATTAGTCAAAACAAGTAAATATTTTAAAGTCGTAAACCGAACTTTGAACCACGAAATTAATTAAAACTTCAGGCGATCATCAACCTGTACTGTACTAAATGTTTGGAAATGTTCTTATGTTTTCTAACGCGTTGCATAATTCCATAATTCCTACATAGAGTTGGTAACTTAAGAAATGCTTGAGCCACAAGAATAAACTCAAATCGGAAACGATACGTTAGAGATGTTTACACGTACAAACGTCTGAACGTGTAGCTAATTTTAAGTGCAGCTCAGCAAACACGAAGTTCATTGAAAACAGTTTGATTTTCAACTCTATTCAAAAGAAATGCAAACAAAGTAATCGAGCAATCACAACAACAATCAAGCGCAGCTATAAAAAGCAAAGCAAAGACAAAATTATAAAAATAAGTCGCACTCACACACGCATATTCGCTGTATAATTATCAGACGCAGCAACTGAAAAAGTGAAGACAAGACTGAAAAAACACCAAAAACAATAAAAACAAACAAGCAACAAAATGTTTGAGCACGATTATTATTATTGCTATTGCCTTTTTAGCTTAAAGGAATAAATTTATTCGCACGACGACAACAACACGAAGAGAAAAGTGTGAAAGCCAGAAGACTCAAGAAACAAACAACAACAACAACAA
>SCDZ01001806.1:0-10317 GCA_004143845.1 Drosophila lacertosa
TTGCGCTTGAGCGACGAAGTTGTGTGATAGAGCAAGATCCTTATGCAACAATGAGTGATGCTTCGATGGGCAGTGCCTACAGTGGCCAGAGTTGCACTGATGTGGTCCGTGTCCTTTCCGAAGGCAATTTAAACAAAGGTGGAGCCTTTTGGGCTCTTTGTAGCGAATATTTGGAGCGAGAACTATTAATCGTGGGCATTTTGTCAATTGATGATCTTTGGCCTGACACAGAGCACTAAACAGATTGGCAGGGTTTGATGAAGAGATTAACGAGATAGTTCTATAGCCTCGCTATAATTCGAGTCAGAGGGCCGGCAAATTTCGGAAGGTGCAGCTCACGCAGCCTTGTGGGCCTCTTTGATTGGGTTTGGTAGTAGACAACCGAAAAATCTTACCTTGCCTCACTAATCAACTCCATCAAGTCCACTTTTTCCAAACAAGTCTGGGCCGCATCGAAGACAGCATACATTCCATCAATGTCACATACCTGTAGATATCGTCTGAATCTGGAAGCTTGTGAAAAGCAACGAGTAGCCATTGCACAGACTGCGTTTTGGCCTTATAGAAGTCCAATTCACTAAAAGCCGCCACTTTGGCTTTGGCGAAGTTGATGGTTCAGACATTTGAACGATATCAAAAGTTGAGTGCGAAAATTAACACAAAAGTCAATGTCAATTTAAATGCAGACACGGCTGGCAGATCAATATCAAAGTAGCAATAGAAATATGTTTGAACGAATATCAAACAAAACGAAATGCGAAAAGTCACTAACTAACGATTTAAACTTAGGTACAGTCTTCTTGCCAAATTATCTTTGCACACGCCAATTATTGAATTTACCGTATGCAAGCTAACCCGATCACCCCAGCAAGAATAAATAAGCTGTTACAAAGTCAACAAACAGCGGCAATATTATGCGCAATTTGGCTAGCTTAGACTTTAAGTATTTTTGTGCTGCAGGTTCAGTTCTCGCTAGACATGCAAACGGTCTGGTCCGTTGAATAAAGATATTAAAACAAAACTTTGAAATCTTTACTGGCGCCCAACCAAAGTGAACTCACAAAGAAAAAAATTAAAAGCTACAATTAATTAACAATAATTAATTGATAACAACAACCAACGAAAGAAGACATCGTTGAAACAAATAATTGGAAGCAACTTCAACGTCAACACCGACGGCAGCAGCAACCAAACAAAACAACAAAACCAGCGACAAAGGAAATCGTCGAAACGAGAATCGGGAGCAACTTCACGTCAACACCGACTTCAGCAGTGAACGATCAACAATAAAAAATAAATTAATTTTTATTTTTATTATTAAATATCATCGACAGAAGACATTGTTGAAACAAATAATTGGAAGCAATTTCACGTCAACACCGACGGCAGCAGCAACCAAACAAAACAACAAAACCAGCGACAGAAGAAATCGTTAAATCGAGAATCGGGAGCCACATCACGTCAACACCGGCAGCAGCGAACGATTAGACCGCTCATAAGTAAAAAAAATACTTTTTTTAAAAATAATTCCATGGTGTTAAAATTCCAATCTTCGTGAATAATTTAAATTCTTTCATTAAATAAAATTCATGAGTGACAGTGAGTTAAAAAGTTTAACTTCAGGACTTAAAAGGCTTGGGAATCCTAACTACGAAACCGAATTTAAAGCTAAAATGACTTTAACAAACGAACAGCTTAAAGCAGTAATAGATGTAGCAGTAGCTAGCGCACTTACTGCACAAAAAGAGGCTTTCGATGCCCAAATAAACAACCTAAATAATCGCATAAATAATTTAAGTGTTGCGACTCCTGAAGTACAGACTTATAGGGATGCATTAATTTCTAGTGTCATATGCAATGAAACATTAGATATTGTCTATCGAAACTTTTTTAACTATTGATTTAAATTAATTTTTTGAAATAAACTTAAAAGTTTTATTAAGCTAATTATAATTTACAATAATGGTGTAAAGTATTCCTAAAAACTCAATATGTCCATTAAATTTCCTACATCATTTAAGTACATTAAATTCGTTAATATTTTCGACCAACAAATGTTTATAAATAATTAAGGAGCTCGTCAAATTAAAAAACCGTGGCTGATATTTATATGGATTTATTTAAAAAAATGTATTTTGCATTTCGCACTTTATAATCAACTTGACAACCTGCAAGAAAAAGCGTGTGTAAAAGGATTGTGCTTTGGATTATTAATATAAAATTGACTAAAAACAGTTAATATGTGTTAATAGAATCCTTCAGTGTGTGACCTTTTTTTAAGATATCTGAATCAGATGAATATATAATAAAGTTAAAGTAAAATATCTATGTATTTAGTCCGAATAAGAAACACATTTTTTTCATATTTTTATACATTGAATGGGTTTGTATAAATGTGTGCAAGAGGTTAGAAGATCCTATAAATATATGTATGTATATGTTTTTAATCGGTAACATATGCCGATCTATTCGGTTTTCTGAACGTAGAATTACGGAAACTATAATAGATAAAGAAAGAAGAAAGCGTTCTTTTTTTTGTCTATATCTGAAAAGTCTCATCACAGCTGGGATTATTCCTTAGTCGGAAACTGCTGACCTGACAGCTCCTTTTTTGTTTAATATGTACATTGTTCTTTCTTTAAAATTATTTTGTCATATAAGGATTCACCTTTTGTTGTTATAACAATGTGTAAGTGTATTGGGCTGTTTGAAGAAGCTAAATTTAATTTTAAGTTAAGTAAGTTAATATTGCTATTTTATAAGTTGAAATTTGGTATATTAAACATTACGAATAGAATAAAATAATTGAAATTTAATTAAAACTCAAAGTTATGGCAAAGTTTTCAACACAACAACCATTGATCCCGTTCACTCCACTTGTAATTCTCATGCTCAGAGTTAAAAAAATATAGATAGATGAGATGATTTATTTTTGGAATAATATCTTGAAAAAATATCTTGCTGGTGTTTGGCACTCTCGATTTCTACTTTGACTGTAAGCAGTGGCCACGAAACGGCATCCAAGGGCGGGGTTAGCCTTATAAGCTTAGAAAACGAATGCTGTGCATGTCCAAGTGTGCACAGCAAAGCACACAGGCAACTGTACTACAGGCTATACGCTTTTAATGCATTTCCTGTACACGGTCTTCCTCATTAATGACCTGGCGACACACAAAAGGTAATATAAAGCTCGGTGTGCCACATATGCCGCGCCAAAGCAAACAGAAGTGATTGCGACGGGGTTGCTTCGAGGGCAGAATGGTTGGAGAGTTCATTCCTTGTCATAGCATCGTGTTTGTTAACACTCTTAAAGTACAGCAGCTCCCTTTTTGGGATCTACTTATGCTACTTATTACGAATTTCAGGTTCATTTTTGGTAAGTGTGATACGAATGTTTAACATGTGCAAGATATAAACATTAGTTACTGTAATAGGCAGCAAGTGCAGTAAAGCGGATACATCTGTAGTTAAATCTTAATTATATTCAACTTAATCACCCGCCAAAGCTCGCATATTCATTTGCTTATGAATGTTCATTTTCAATTGCAACCAACATCGAAAAAGTGCACACCTAAAGTAAAGAAATAGATTATATCAATTTGATATCTGACAAAAATAAAAGCAGCTCTATTACATTGCAAAATAAACCAGCTTGAATAAGTAAAGTGTGTCAGTAAGGTGCTCTGAAGATGGGATCACCGTTTAAGGACAATGTGAAGGATTTTTTGTTTAAGTGATTGGGTTTAGTTAGTTGCTTGTGCATCTGTTAACAAATGCTAAGTAGATAATATAAGTTATCTTGGTTCTGCAGTGGTATCAGTCCTAACCTCCAGAGTAATCAGTTCAACCTCCAGTATCTCGCCAGTTCCAGGTTGCCGGGGTGAGCGTTGTGATCGGGAGTTATGCTGATTATGTTGATTATGTTGGGAAGCTATTATTCTTCCAATATGTTAGCCTTGTGGCAAAAGCAACAACATAAAATTTATAATAAGTTTTCGGCAATTGGCCGGAGCTGTATATTTATCACACCTCGCTTGCATGTGTCAAAAATCAAAGTGAGCTTAAAATGTCTAACAAGTGCAGTTAAAGCTAAGCGTGGTCAGTGGAAAAGTACTAGCATGCCTTCTTTTATGATTTCGCCGTGCGAGCGCGGGTGGTTCTCTCTATAATTTCGCCTCTATTTTTTTTTGTTATGTACAAATATTGTAAGGGTACAAATGATGTTGAAGAAGCTTTTAAAGTCATTGTAAATTGGGTATTATAAAAGGGTTTTATGATTTGGTGTACAAGAATGTAAAACATGAATCAAACCTCTCCAGAAATTTTTTATTTTGTTTATCAGCGTGAACAATGAGTTAATAAAATCAAGTCTCAATGCACGTCTATTAATGGTATTGCGTCAACATTTCTTTCACGATGTTATGAAGTGTCATTTAAAACCAAACAAAGAAAGGATTTTAAAAATAAATAATCGTTGATCAATAACTACTTACAGCACTATACGAATCCACTGTAAGGCATGTATTTATGTATTTATAATTTAGTGCTATTTGTTTTAAGGAGACATTATTTTTGGTCACCTTAAAGAAACGACTGTGCGCAAGTGCGTTTAATGCAAAAGACTATTTATGATCAAATGGCAAAAAAGAAGAGTGAACATGCAAATGCATCAGCAGTGTACTGCACAAACAAATGCTGACTGTTGTGCAAATGCATACAAACTGATAGTGGGCACTTATGTTTATTACAAAATCTTAATTTATATATTTAAAATTGGTATCTGCTCCGATAAACTTAATAACGTAATCGATGCAGTCAACCAGGATATGGAAATTATAAACAAAAATAAAATTGACAAAGAAAACACTAAACTACTTAACTTACTAATATTCAATTTACAACACCTTACAAAATACATTGAAGATGTAGAATGGGAACGCAACTGTTAATAATAGGGATCTTTAACCCAAAACTATTAAAACATGACTTCCCTGTATAATAAAAACATAAATAAACCAACTACTAATCCATGCATACTAGGGACTTTTAATCAAACCGAGACTAATTGCAGATATGCTAAAACCCATTTACTTACACAAACTAACTTTATTGAACCAAATATTATTATAACATGTTAGCTACCAAAAACCACTTTAATCAGAATTGCGAGACAAAATAAAATTATAATTGAAGGTAATAATTTTAATAAAATCCATAATTGTTCAGTAATACCAAATGAAATATTAGCTACTAATAAAGACTACACACAAAAGATATACGTATGAAATAATATCGCACATTTAAAACCATTATCGTATATTGAAACAAAAGAAATAATATTTAAAAAAGATAAAGAAAACCGAATTTACCAGACTATAACAATTATAACATGCTTATAATATTATGTTTAATTATATACCTAACCTATAAATTTAAGAATATTCCATATTGAATTTTTGTCAAAAAACTTTACGTTATTGAAAAGCAAAAAGAAATTGTTGAAAACGAATAATTATATTTAAATATTGCTCCTAAAATGTATCCAGAAATATAAGATTATATTTCTTATAAGCGTAAGGACACGCCTTACTTAAGGTGTAGAGGAGTGATACAGAATTGATTTACTTTTTTATTTATGAAAATCAAATCAAATTTGGTATATATTTTTTATATTTTAGTTTAGTTACTCAAAAACAACATAGCTTCGTGGATTTATTAGCGACATATCTCTGCTTACATACAGTAGGCCCAACATTTATTCGTACACCTTTTATTTTTTTAAAAAACCTTAGTTTGCGCACCCATACCGACTCCTTTGCATAACTTTTTGAAGCAGCCTGTTAAAACAGTTATTTTGAGCAACATGCACAAAAAAATCCGTTACTTTCATGTGTGTAAAAGAGGCTCACATAAACGAAAAAGGAGGGGGCAAAACACGCATAGAAATTACTCGTACATTTGGTGCGTTGGAGTTCTAGCAATGAATTTAACGGTAATCGGCAAATTTTTTCTATGATTTCGTTAATGAACGCCTAAAACAATGCGTTTCTATTGTTTGTGGTGTCATTTGCATATCAGATTTTGTAAAGTGAATTTGAAATGTGCAGTGTTCAAGATTTGTCACTAGATTTGCGGAAAACAATATTAAAATTATATTCGGAGAACTGGTCTTATCTTAAAACTGGGTGGATAAATGGTAGACCTCACTCCACAGTCCAGAGCATTATAAAAAAGTATGTAGATAATGGAAATCTAGGCACCGATCACTACCTTGGATGAAGGTCAAAAATATTAACGCCACGGGATGAGCGCAATGATGCAAGTATCTGTTGTGCAAAATCAAAAATTTGCACAACAGTCATATCCCAAAACGTGTTACACCGATGTGTTGCCGCTGGGGTCCACCAGAGAACTGTCCAATACAATATCGGCGGGTAGTTGGGAGTGGGCCCCGCTGAGTCTGGCACGTGCAGAGAAACAAATCCCAAGCCGAAATTCGGACGGAGTTGTCACAAGTCGACTGTGGCCTGGTAGCGCCGCAAAAAGTCCACTCCGAGCAGGCTCGGTGTATTACCTTCTACCAGCAAAAACTCGTGTAGAAGTGGTCTATCGATGGGCCTTGTAATGTTATTTGGCACGGGGTGCTCGGCAATTCTTGTCGAAAATCGTCTCGGTTTAGCAGTGAGACGGCTGCGCCAGTGTCAACGGCGAAGTCGAACTAGTTGTCTCTGTAAAAAGAGAAAACAATGTGAGCTTTTTGTGCCTAAGCTGTTAAGTTGATACATCGCTTTTGTAGGAGGCGTGGCTATGCCACGGTGAGCATCCTTCTCGGCTGTTAGAAAGCTGCTCGTTCCTGGATCTATTCGCCTGGCGGCAACTCGTCAAACAACAAGGCTAGGACGGATTCTTTAAAAGAAGAATTGCGGTCCGGCGGTGTGTTGAGTGGCGGCGGATAAATGGCACTGCCTTCCAGTGGGTCTCAGGGCAGCGGCGCGGCTGTTGCAGACTCAATCGCTTTTTTCTGAGCAATTGCGGGGAGTGGCCGATCGTCAAACAAGGCTGGCGGAACGGCTCAGACCTCCAAAAAGGGAGTCTTTAGTCCGGCAGAGGGGTGTTTGAGTGGCAGCAGGCCTCGGGCGTGGTGCTCCAGAGACAGGCGTATAACTGGCTGTACACCCAACAACGTGGCCAAATCGGCTTTAAATGATGAATTACGTTTGGCATAGTGTTGTTTGGGTGGCAGCGGATCTCTGTCGAAGTGCTGCAGTGGACGGCGCGTGGTCGCAGTCTGCAATTCTTAGGAGCACAATGTAGACTCCGGGAAAGTAGCTTCAACTTGCTGATCTAGGCCTTGGAAGCTCTTGTACGGTTTCCGGTACTTCTTCGACTCCGACCAACTGCACTCCTTAGTCATATCGTCTAGCAGACGCTGAAACTCGGGCCATGGTCTGGTTCCGTCGAATATAGGAGGTGGCTCTATATCCGGCATCCCAAGTAATCCCCATGGGCATGTAGGGGAAGCAGCGGCAGATGACGCGGCTTAAGCGACCTTGAAATTGGCCGGACACACCACTACAGCTGCTCCCTTATGGAGGTGAAGTGCCCTGGTCTCCTTCTGATGCCACGTGGGTGGCTGCGGTTGGGCCGCCCTTTGTTTTGCACGCTGTCGCTTCCGTATTGGTTGCCAACATTCGGGGAATGCTGGATGTGAGCGTCATTAGGCGGTGGTGGCGTGGCGACCTCAGTGCTTGTAGAAGCTGCTTTGCCACCAATGTTACCATGTGAGCCTGGCAAGCCGTTAAGCATGGTGCGTTAAAACGAAGTCCACATTTGTTGGAACTTTTAAACAAAGTGCTGATCTCTGGTATCCATCCAGGGTATCCAGCCTGTCCAGCTGCGCCACACAGAGATTGATCCCGAGCATCCAATTGGTCTGCCAACGTGTCCGCCAGCCTCTGCGCTTCCAGTAGCTTTGTTAGGAGTATTTCTTGCTGCGAGGCAGTCTCTGTTGCTGCCTGCCGTTCGCTAGAGAGAAGCATTTGCTGAATAGTTTCTGGATGTCGTGACTTGCACAACTCTTCTTCATTTTCACTTAAACACTATAATTATTAAAGTATAGGAAATAAAAAACAAAATATTAAAACGAATATTCTTGTCCATTAAAATCATTGGGAAATGTTGGTTGAAATAAGTTGTGGCATTTCTTTAGAAGTTATTTTTTGTTTGAAATTTTAAATAAATTCAAAAACACATTCCAAAAAAAAAAATGAAGGTATATATTATTAGTTTAAGCATTGCACTTGTGGAAATATTACGTTTTCAAAACGACATAGGTCCGCCAGAAAAACCGAAGTAATTCCGTTCAAGAAGTGTACCCGGCGAAGATATGTTGGTCGAGATATGTCTCTATCGAAAAATTTCAGTAAATATATATGTAAATATCAAAATTTCTAAAAAGTGCTTATTTTTACTTAAGTGAAGTATGAGTTAATGTAATCACGGCCCTATTGCATCTACAGAAGCAGCGAGAACCGTAGAAGCGACAATAACTGCAGAGGCGACAACAGCAGCATCGGAGTTTTTGTTTCACCATAAACTATTCTTATCATTGGAGATCACTTCTTAAGCAGCACTATCAATAAACTGTCTCTTTTTACAATAATTTTTGCGTCGTTCGACTAAAAAATTATCGTCGGTCGTACCGTCGACTCTCTGAAGTATCAGTTCGAAGAGAACCACGTGTGAAGTGTTACCAAGGAGCCCTAATCACCTGCTGCACCGCTTTTGCCGAAAGATAATGAAGATCAACAACGAAGGACAATCGTGGGAGAGCATATTATTGAGAAAAAAATTATTTAAAAAAAAAAATTAAGAAAAATATCAAAATAAAATATTTAAATATAAAGTGTCACATTATAGTTAAGAACGTAAATAATTTTTTAAGAAAACAATTTCAATTTGTATTGATTATTCTATACAAATTTATCTTTTTTGGTAACTATTAAAAAATATTTCGTATAACTAAATATCTCAATCTTAGTAGAAAATAATGTAGTGATCCGTCAAAAATTTTTGTGTGGTCCATATTAAAACGCTATAAACCGAGCAACATGGAAGATTATTTATCCGAAGCTATTAACACCGGCAGCCCCACGCAGGAATGCTGCGAGGGCCGCGCAATCAGCTACATGCACGCACGTTGCTAGCCCAGAAGTTAGGGATGTTTTCATTTCCGAGTGACCCTCGTAGAAGGGAATCTGATAAGACAAGCTATATTAAACACAGACATGATAAATATGTTATCCGATACAATCGCAGGACCCGAAAGCGAGCACGAGAAAGTCCAAGATATAACGCGGCTAAATGGGGAATTCTCTTGAGATAGAACTACATTTAGCACCTGGAAGAAAAATGTAGATCGTATAATGAGCCTATATAAGGGACACGTGGGCACCTTTAATTATTACTTAATTACTTTGGCTATACGAAACAAAATTGTCAGAAAAGCTGATGTGGTACTAGATTCGTATAAGACACCCATCAACTGCAGGGCAATATCCATGTGTCTGACGTCACACTACGCTGACAAGAGGGAGACCTTAAAACCATCAAATATCAAATGCTCTCTTGGTCATAAGCTGAAAAACCATATATGAGTTCTCCCAGGCAGCCTACCACCAGCTGTCTTTAATACTCAACCAAATTAGCAATTAAGAAGAATCGCCAGAAACTGTGGGAGCTTTATCCAAAAATTATCGGGATAAACCCTTGAATACCTTTGTACGTGGGCTTAACCAAAAAACCGGGAGACTTAAATCATGCTCTTCATTTTTGCGGATTGGTAAATAATGAAGAACATAGGAATACATTCATTCCGAAATAAAGATAGCAGGCTCCGCTCTTACCACCTAGACAAGTCCCAAACCAAATGGCAACAAGACACCAGGAGCACAGGTCAGTGTTGAATATATATATATAGTTTTATTTTTTTTATATACTTTGCTCTTATTTTCTGAATCTTCTTTTAATTATGAGACTAAAAATAAGTTTACAAATCTTATAACTAATCATTAACTAACAGCTCAATTGGACTGTAATTTGATTGCGCGGCCCTAGAGTCTATCGCTGGGTTGGTAGATCATTACGACGAAGACGGGATCGACTGCGCAACCTTGTTAAATCTCTCGCGAGATGATTGGGGTGCGACGAGAGCTTGCTATAGTACTTTTCTTTCTGTTCAGCTATTACATCTCTGACTGGTTGAATTTTTAAGTCTCTTTGTATGTTGTCGTTTCGGACATACCACGGTGCCCCGGT
>SCDZ01001807.1:0-11208 GCA_004143845.1 Drosophila lacertosa
AGTCATAGAGATTGCTGTGCTACTTACCGTAGCCATGCGCAGGTCTCTTTGACCAGTGCATACCTGCAGAGTAGCGCTCTCTGCGCTTTGAACCTTTTGAGACGTGGACGGTATCGACGGAGAGCAAGAACGTGCTCTCTCGCTCTCTATGTGAAAGAGTTCGTTCGCCGGGTTGGGGGTGATTGACCGCGGCCGATCTGATTTTGCATTATTGATATTTTCGGTTGGCGCGAGGACAAAAGATAAGTACGCGTTATTTCGTTGCAAAGAGAGCCCACGCTCGTCTTGCTCACGTTTTTGCTGGCTAAGCATGTCTTTCTGACTCATCGTCTTAGCCGAGGCTTAGTTTATTAATTTGTTTATTAGTTTATTGGTATTTATTGTTTACTTAATGAAGGATAAAAGTAATTTAAGGAGGTGAAAAATTACCATGAAATGTTTCGAATATTTTGAAATTTCCCAACACAACAAATAGCTGATTATTACGGACATGGATGCAAATTTCATTTATGCAGGAGGTGCTGCATATAAGTTTCAATATGAACAGAGGGAGGGATATAAGATTAATAATAAATACAACAAGCAAGATGCGAGAATAACTTTTACAGAAATAAACTCAGCATTTGTGCCCGTTGTAAGTTGAACAATTTCCGACTCAAGCGAGGTTTTAGCAGCAATTAAAGCTCCACCACCTCTGCCAGTCGGTCGATTATGTCTAAAAATAAAGATGGAACTTAAAAGCACCTCACAATCACATATTGTTGATTTTAACATAGTTTCGCAGACTGCGACAATATCGGTTCGAAAAGAAATGCTATTCAAGTAAAGCTTATTGAAGTTGGACAAAAGCCTTCTAACATCTATCTATGTATAATTTATTTCAGAAGTGATCAATTTTTTGGATCACAAACGATCGAGACGCCAGGAACATTTATTTTAAAGAAAGAAGTTTCTTAAAGAGTGGAAAAATTAAACTTTGTAACTATGACTGGCTGGAAGGAGTTTATCGAGCAATAAATGCAACCACGGTTTCGCTAGTGATGTCAGAGGAAAGTCTGGGCACAAACACTTGCTTGCGACGCGCAACAACATTTCAAATTGGCACCGGAGGGGTAGAGGTAGAAGTGCTGTTTGCAGTTTAAACTTGTGTTCGAGAGGATTTACCTCTGCGACTACTAACTACTCGGATGATATGTTGACCGATACAGATACCACAAAAGGCACGTTTGGCAGCTCTTGTAGAGCCTTCAAGGTGTTTAATGAGGTGTAACATGGAGCGGGTTTTTTTTGACCGACGTTTTGGAGGACAATTTAAAATTTCTAAGTAGCTCAAGACTGAAATCACAATCAGAAGTGATCTGTTTAACGACATTATTTAATTTTAAAAATTGATTTCTCGCCGTATGCGTGAGAAATCAATTTGAATGTCGATGCAAACAGGGTATGGCCAACGAATTGCATCCCAGCATATTTAGCATGCATTATATTCTTACACAACCAGCAATAAACAAATTGCGGTGGTGTAGAATCTTCTGCTTGCTTAAATGACAATTTTCACGCAACACGGCATTTCGAATTCCCTAGTGGGGTTAATAAAGTTTTCGTGCAAAACGCAAAGCAGACAAAATGTAACGGTGCTCGAGAAAAAAACAACATTAACACGCAAGTAAAACGAAAAAACAGACAACGCTGTAAATGCAAATGTAAACAATCAAGCACACTCACGAAGAGAATGTTAGGTAAAAATAATTCAGATGTCGAAAATAACAAATAAATAAATAATACTAACAAAATCACAACACTGACGCCGCTTTAGTTAAAATTAAAATAAGTATATTGATGACTTATGAGCACATCGTAAGGGCAAATAATAAAGCTTATAACTTTGAGTCGTTTTTATATATAAATTTAACAAATTTCACATCTTGTATCTTACTTTCTTAATCCTACCAATACTCGATTCTTTTTTGGTGTTACAGAACTACCGAGCTATTAAGCACTAATAGATAAATTCAAGATAGAGACCGTTTATGAGTACAGGACTTATTAATACCCCAGTGTTTTCTTGAGCGCGAGCAAGAGTGTTGTGGCAGTACCGCAGTATGTGTAATACTGCATGTAATATGTTGGTGTATGTAAAAACAGTTGATGTAGTCGATTTCCAAGTCGGTTGTGTATATAAGCAGCGTTTACGACGCCGTTTTGGGATGTGCTTAAACAAATTACGCTGACGAGGTGTTCGCCATGATGTAGGCTTCACGGTTTTTTTTTACGAATGTTTTGTATCTGTTCGCATCGCCTTAAATCGTATGAGTTACTATGGTTGCGATATAAATAAGTGCGCCAGTGATTGCAATGGTTGTTGTCTAAAACCCACATTGTAAGTAATGTCAAATAAAGTCCATTTACATTTTCCGATGATGACAGATTTATAAGACGCTATATTAGACATTTTAAGCGCTATAGTACGCTAGCGAGGAACAGTATGTTGCGTGGAATTGTAAGCTGGCTTATTACAAAGAATTTTTCAAAACAGCTGTCGTTTGCTTTTACTAATGGGTCGTCCCAATCTTGCCCTTGGTGAGATGCTATGCTATGATCGACCATTGTAAGGCTTAAGACTAAGTTTCGTCGTTGGATGGAAGTTGTCTTGACAGTTGATATTTCTTACTGTTATCTATTGTAAATATGTGTATTAAGCTTTTTCTGAGTATTCGATTTTGGTACACGGCTCGATTATTTAAGACAAGATGTGCTTCGAATTATTGACTCGGCAATGGCGAAGTCAAAGCTTTAAAAATGTTAATGTAAGTCTAAAACTAAACCAAATAATAAAAAATTAACATATGTATGTGAAAATTATAAAATAAGTTAAATATAAAGAGAAAGGCTTAGATGTAGATGGCAAACCATTGATTCGTCGGGGTGAAGCTATGGCCCTTCTCATAGCTGAGAGCGATTAGTGATTTGCTGAAGATATGCTGAAAGCAAAGATTTGATTAGTAACTTATGTAAAAAAACAATACCAATTCATCACCTGATTAATTTTATAGTGGAAACTCCAAATGTATGAGCAGTATCCCAGGATTGAACGTACCATAGATATGTATAGAAGTTGAGTTGTGAATGAGTCTTTCGACCAGCGTTTAATAAAATCTAGAACTCCCCTAGATCCGATTAAAACAATGGGTATGTGAGTGTTAAAATTTAGCTAAAAATGTAGAAGAACACCAAGGTCTTTAACAGCCTTACAGCGTTGCAAGGGAAATTGCCTATGGAATAGCTAACTACATGGTGCTTAGTAAAACTGGACATCATAAGCATACACTTAGATTACTTTAAATACAACTAATTGGCTGAACAGCATAGTTGCATAGAATTTAAATGATTCATTAGTCAAGTATGATGTTAATAATCGGAGTACGATAAAATAAGTTTTACATTATCACCAGATATTGGTATATGAAAATGAAGGTAGGTTATTAAAAAATATCATAAAACGGAAACTTAGCTATGCCCCTATATATCGTAATATCGAACTTACCTTTTTTTTGTGCCAAATATTGATATTCGAATATTTCCCTAGTGTTGGAGAGACAGCTGAATTAATAGTGGCTTTTTTACCCGTATGCATCTACAAATGTAGATGAAGCCTGCAAACTTATTTTTTTCTGAAAGATCATACACCTCTCTTAAGTTTAAGAAAAGTGGCGCACGAAAGAGATAATAACACTCAAGCAAACGCTCAAGACGATTTTTGCACAAACAACGCTGTCGATCAAATCAACCACAAAAGCTTTTCAAGCACACTTGCAAAAATTTTAAGTGAAGAGAAGAAGAAATCAAAAACATACACTAAAAACAACACTGCACTGAGGCCACGTTAGTTAAAATAAAACTAAATAAATGACTGACGGTCACAACGGATGAACTGGCACAAAGCAGTAAATTAATACATTTTGTATTGCTTTTAGATGAAAATATCACAAAGTAGAAAAACTTTAAATATGCAAGCTAATATCTCTCTATCTCTTACATATTAATGGAAAATAAAAAATATAAAATTGAAACAATGAGGGAATAATAAAATTCAGCATGTGTACTGATATAAAGGCGGCATAACTGTCTACAAAACATAACGGTGATCTTACTGCAAACAATTTTGCATTGAATTTCGAATTATAACAGGTTACGAAAAAAAACTTGAATTACTAAGAGGTTAAATATTCTTTGCGATTTGAAAAAAAAAGAAGGAATTAACATGGTGAACTGAATGTATAGGATATTTTCGAATTAAATAATTTTTTTTCAATTGAACTGTCGGAGCAGATATCATTTTAAATAAATAAATTAAGATTTTGTAATAACCATAAGCGTCCCCTATCAATTTGTATACATTTGCACAGCACTCAGCTTTTGTTTGTGTAGCGCATAGCTGATGCACTTGCATGCTTACTCTTCTCTTTTGTCATTCGATCATAAATTTTCTTTTGCATTAAACGCACTTGGGCACGACGAAAAATTTGCAACCGTTTCTTAAAGGTGACAAAAAATATTGTCCCCTCAAAACATTTGGTGACGCAGATATGATTTTTGTCTTTGTGCTTTCGGTCCGGTAAAATTATTAAATATGCTTATAATAATAAAGAGCTTTTCGCACATTTTGGTGCTGAGCCATACATACAGCATACAAACGTATGCGTTCGACTGCGATCGAAAAAACATACGGACATACATATACAGTGGCGAGCAAAATTTACTGCATGTTCGCGTCGCAGACTTTCGTCACTCACAAAATCATAATCACACCAGAAAATCCAAAGAAATTGTTTTGTTTTATTTTTATTATTTAATTCTTAATAAATTCTAAGCAAAAACGATGATGATACAGATGAAGTCGAAGAGACTTAAAGTGAATACGAAAAAAAAACCGGCATAAACTCAATTTTGCACGTTGGCACTTTTTCACCTATTTTCGCTTTCTTACTTCTCCTATCAGCATAAATCGGCAAGATTCACCGTTATATATGTTTTTGTTTTATTTTTGATGTTAGTAGCGCAGATTAAAATGTGTTTCGGACTAAGCAAAGTGTTTTTGAATTAGCTTGTAATTACAAATAATTTGTTAAAAATTTTCTTAAATATGAGAAAATTATCTGAAGCATTTGAAAATAATGTTGTAAGCCTGACCGAGAATGGTTGTACTTCATGTGCAATTTCCAAGAGGCATGGTATAAGCCAATCGGCGGTAATCGCAGTTCAAAAGAGACGGAATGTGACTCCGAAAGCGCAGGTCGCAGGTCGTAAAAAATTATTTAAGGAGTCAGATGCTCGACTAATGATGTGTGAGATGAGAAGGAAAATTGTTAAGGAATGGATTGGAAAGCAACAAGCACAAAGTCCCGACCTCAATCCGATTGAAAATCTTTGGTCAATCGTGAAAAGACGGCTCGGGCAGTATGAAGCAGCTCCATCAAACATGGGTAACCTTTGGGAGCGTGTTTAAGCAGAATGGAGTCGTATTCCTAAAGACATAATTGAAAATTTGGTAGAGAGCTTGCCAGCCCGCGTACAGGAAGTCATTTCAAATAAAGGTCTTTGGACGAAATAATAATATTATTATAATAATTAAAACTTTTTGAAACGTGCAAAATTGAGTTTATGCCGGTTTTTTTTCGTTATTACTTTAAGTCTCTTCGACTTCATTTGTATCATCATTGTTTTTGTTTAGAATTTATTAAGAATTAAATAATCAAAATGAAACAAAACTTTTTTTTTGGATTTTCTGGTGTGATTATGATTATGTGGGTGACGAAACGGCGTATGCATACGGTATATGGAATAAATGGCGTGTGCAAATATAATTTAGCAAAAAGACTGTACCTAAGTTCAAATCGTTGGACAGTGACTTTTTGCATTTCGTTTTGTTTAATATTCTTTCAAACATATTTCTATCACTACTTTGATATTGATCTGCCAGCCGTGCCTGCATTTGAAGTGACATTCACTTATGTGATAATTTTCACGCTCAGCCCTTGATATCGTTCAAATGTCTGAACCATCAGCTTCGCCAAAGCCAGTGGCAGCTTTTAGTGAATTGGACTACAAAGCCAAAACGCAGTCTGTGCAACGGCAACTCGTGGCTTTTCATAAATTTCAGGACTCAGACGAATCCGCCAACCTCGACAAATCGGACCTATAGGTACGCATCAGTGGCATTGATCGAATGTATGCTGACTTCGACGCGGCCCAGACTTGCTTGGAAAAAATAGACTTGATGGAGTTGACAAGTGAGGCAAGGCAAGCCACCAAACCAGAAGAGGGTAACTCAACAAAATATGGAATGAGGACCACAAGGCTGCCCGAGCAGCACCTTCCGAAATTTATCGGCGCATACATCGATTGACATGATTTTTTCGCTCTGTTCAGCACAATAGTTCAAAACAATGACGACCTCTGCAACCTGGAAAAGTTTCAACACTTGCGTTCTTGCTTGAGTGGTGTGACATTTGACACAATTCGGTCTCTCAAGCCCACAGACTCGAATTAAAACGAGGCTATAGAACTGCTTGTTGCGAGATTCGATAATAAGTTGTTACATTTCCAGGCACACATATGAGCAATTTTTAGATTTCGGAGCTTTAGTAAAGGTTATGCAAATGGTTTGAGGGAGCTAAGTGACAACAAAAATTCTCACTTGCGAGCTCTAAAAAGTATGGCATCGACTCAGGATATCGCTGACGGACTGCTAATGCACCTCGTCGCCTCCAAGTTTGACCAATCTACTCACGAAAAATGGGAAGAAATGCAAAACACCAACAAGCTACCCAAATGGTCTTGGTAAAAAGGTATCCCATGTTGGAGAACGCTATGGTAACTCAAGCCATCAGATGGAAAAATATTCTCACAAACTAACACGTAGCTCGTTAATCTCCTCATCAAACTGTGCTAATTTATTTTGTGCTCTGTGCCAGGCCAAAAAACATCAATTGACAAAATGCGCACGATTCAAGGGATTTCTACGTTGATAATCTGAAAACACGAGGGGACACCATCGAGGAATTCTCAAGCATTCGTCATCAGGTCAGGGCGCTTTTGAAAAAAGGACATTTTCCAATTCGGAAATGGTGCTCAAATGGGCCTGCGGCTCTAGAGAACGAGTCGGATTCGGATCTTGAACAGACAATCAAATTTCATGATGGCGCAGATGATACTAAGACGCTGGGCCTGAAATGGAATACCACTTCCGACAGCTTTCTCTTCCATTTTTCGCATGAATCGTCTGAGAAGCATGATCCGCTTGGCTTATTAGGACCCATTATCACGGGGCTTCATGCAGATATAATGGAAGGACAAGTTGGATTGGGACGAAAGCCTGCCTCAAAGTTTGCACTCATTATGGATGGAGCACATATCCCAAATTTCGGCAGTTGCGTGTCTTCGGTTTCCTAGCTTCATTTTACAACCCGATGCATCATACCAACTGCATGGATTCTGCGACGCAAGGATGGGTGCTTATTGCGCGTGTCTCTATCGTCGGTCGGAAATAAATGGCTCTATTTCTACACATCTACACATTTGATCCAAATCCAAAGTAGCTCCTCTGAAAACTTTGACTGTTCCAAAGCTGGAGTTAGGTTGCAGCAGATTTAATGTCAGAGTTAATTTACAACATCGCCGAACACATCCCAATTTCTTGTAATTATTTCAGTTAGTCTGACTCAACTATTGCACTCGCTTGGCTTCGCCAAGCGCCATCGGATTTCAACTTGTTAATCTCCAATAGAATCGCCCAAATTCAGGAGCGTACTAAAGATATGAAGTAGCGACATGTACCCTCACAGAAAAACCCAGCTGACATCATTTCTCATGGATGTTCCCAAGCAAAGCTGCTAATATCATATCTGTGAGTATTATATGTGTATATCGTAAAGGACCTGATTTTCTCAGCAGCTTGGCCAGAAAACATCTTAATCTCATCCGATCTATCAGAGCGTCGGCGAAGTGGGCTATTTCAACCACAAATTACAACTTGTCTCATGATTGTAAATTTCAAAATTCGTTTGGAAAACTGCAAAGATTTTTTGCTCACATCTACAGATTTGTGCTGAAAAAACTTGATCGCTAACAGTTGAAGACATAAAAGGTAAAACGCATCTGCTATTAAAATCCATACAACGTGTACATTTTGCTGAAGAATACAAGGCGTTACAGTTTTGAAAGCCGATTTCAACAAAATGTAAAATTTAGTCCCTGTGGACAATCTTGGATAGGGATGGACTCATACGCGTTGGAGGACATCTTCAACACTTTAATTTTGACTTCAATGCAAACATCCCATCATCCTCCCTAATGGTAATCATGTCACAATTACAATAATCGAATTCTTCCAAAACAAATTTCTCCACGCTGGACCGCAGAGTCTATTGACTGCTTTGCGTCAAAGATTGTGGCCAATCGGAGGAAGAAATTCCGTTTCATCAGTCGTCAGCAAATGCATACGATGCTTTCGTTTAATGCCAAAAATGGTCGAGCACATCATGGCGCCGCTTCCTGCTGATCACGTTCAGCCAAGTCGGCCATTCCTCATCACTGGGATTGACTTTTACGGACCTTTCTATTACAAGTCGGAAGTCAAAACAAGGCAGCCTATAAAATGCTAAATGCAATTTTCATTTCCAGATCATATGATTGTGCACGAGTTTAAGCCTAAATGCCGAAATCAGCAGTTGCCTGTCATCCTTCCGGATACATCCTTACACGCCTCGAACAATGCACAAAAAAACTGATAACATCCGATATTTGCCTATCATATCAGAATGTTAGAGGGCTTCTGACCGAATTAAAAATACTCTATTTGAATAGTACTTCTTTTCAATCAGATATTGTCGCATTCTCCGAAACTTGGTTAAACTCAACAACATCTGATTGTGAAATGCTTTTAAATTCCTACTCTATATATAGACAAGATCGACCGACTCGTAGATGTGGTGCGGTTTTAATTGCTGCTAAGACCTCGCTTCAGTCGAAAATGTTTTAACTTACAACGAGCACAAATGCTGAGTTTATTTCGGTAAAAGTTACTCTCGCATCTTGCTCGTTGAATATAACTTGTTCATATATTTCTCCCTCTTCCAACATTGAAACTTATATGCAGCACCTATCCGACAAAATGAAGTTTCCACCCATGTCCGTTATATTGACCTATTCGTTGTATTGGGAGATATTAACATCCCAAACATTAAGCGGTCATCTTTCGCCTCCCCAAATTATCTTATTCCTTCAGCCCAGCATGAATATTTAGATGGCATGCTTGACCTTTTGTTGTTTCAGATCAATTCGATTTCTAATCTGTCTAATAGAAATCTTGATCTTATCTTTATCAACGATCACCTTGATGTAAATATCTCTAGGACCTCCCCTCTATTTGTCCCCGAAGATATGTATCACCCTACATTAGAAAAAATGTTCAAATTTGCATTCACCTCCCTCTTATAATCCTCGCCGTTGTTTTCGTAGAGGAAAATACGCTTTAGTAACAGAGCTTATTTATATAATCGATTGGTCGATTCTGTATGACGCGGTTAATGCTTTTAACATTTTTTATTAAACTTTGAATTCATTCTTAGATGTGTGGATTCCAAATAGTATCCCCTTGACCAATTTTTCTAAGCCACCATGGTTCACTAGCAGACTGCTAAACTTAAAAAATATTAAATCAAAATGTTTTAAAAAGTTGAAAAAGTCTGGATCCAGTTTTGATTTGTTGAAATACCTCTTACCCAAGTCAAGCTTCTTTATTCTTAATTCTCAGTGTTATGAGAATTATCTTGCTCGTTGCAAAAGGCAATTTGCTCAAGACCCTAAGCAATTCTTTAACTTTATTAAGTTAAAGAGAAAGTCTTCTGGTCTGCCTTCCTCTTTCTTTCTTGGGACTGAAAAAGCAGACAATGATTCCACTTTCTTGGACCTCTTTGCAAACTTTTTCCAATCAATAATAACATTCCTCTAATAATTTTTCTAATCCTTATAACATTGTTTATTCCAACTTTATCATTGTTCCCACTAAATTACACTTTTCTCTTCTTTCCTCTTTCAAGTTATCTTATTAAGGAGTGTAGTGGTTCCCTTCTTCGTCCATTACTAAAGTTTTTTAATCTTTCCCTTGAATCGGCTGCCTTTCCAACTCTTTGGAAAGAATCGTATATCATGCCTCTTCACAAAAAGAGGTGGTAAGCCTTATATGACGAACTGAACTATTTGAAAAAATAATTACTTCTTCCTTTCAGCATCTCTGCAAGTCTCTTATCTCCCCTGCCCAGCATGGTTTTGTTAAGAGTCGGTCCACTATGACCAACTTGATAGAACTTACAGCATTAATTTATGATGGTTGTTTAACAAAAAACAAACGGATTTCATTTATACTGACTTAAGTAAAACTTTTGACTCAGTCAACCATAATATTTTACTTTCAAAAGTCGACTTACTGCTCTCCTAGATTTCCTCCTATTTAATGGGTAGAACCCAAAGAGTCTTATTAAGATCCCATACCTCAAAGCTGGTTCAAGAGTCTTCTGGAGTACCTCAGGGTAGCCATCTTGGCCCATTGCTTGTTACATTATTTATTAACGACTTTCCTTCGGTAATAACTCATTCTCGTATACCTTTGTATGCTGATGATGTAAAACACATCTTATCATACTCTGATTATTTACATCATTCTTGCCTACAGGATGAGTTAAATTCTATGCAACTATGGTGTTCAGCCAATCAGTTGTATTTAAATTTTTCTAGTTCTTGTTCTGTTTAGCCGTACTATGCCCCATGTAGTTAGCTATACCATAGACCATTTCCCTTTACAACGCATCAAGGCTGTTAAAGACCTTGGTGTTCTTCTGGACTCTAAGCTAAGTTTCAATAGTCACATATCCACTATTGTAAATGAAGCTAAGGGAGTCCTAGGTTTTATTAAACGGTGGTCAAAAGAATTTAACAACCGTTTTACTACTACTGGTACGTCCAATTCTAGAATACTGCTTATGCATTTGGAGTCCGCAGTATAAAATTCATCAGGATCGGATAGAGTCCGTTCATAAGCAATTTTTGCTTTTTGCCTTACGTGGTTTAAACTGGGAGACGAATCTTAGTTTACCATCGTACTCCAACAGGCTTTTACTTCTGAATCTTCCGTCGCTAACAAACCGTAGA
>SCDZ01001831.1:8381-19264 GCA_004143845.1 Drosophila lacertosa
TACAATCCGTTAACAATATGTGACTGCTAACGATGCTGTGCACTGAACTTTCAACATTGTTGCCATAAACAATATTTAACTGTCTGAAATGGAAACCTCTAATCTGCACATATTAAAAGCGCGTCCCAGTTGACATTTGTTAATAATTTCTGGCAGCGTTACGTTAATTGCCCCGTTGCATTGTCATTGTTGTTGTTATTCCATTGTTGAAGCTGTGAATTTGCATCGCATGCTGCCGCCGGCTGCTCAGTTATGTCATCTCTGGGCTGGCATTCATGTAAGTCTTGCACAGCATATAAGCCCAGACCCAAGCCCAGGCCCAGGCCCAGGCCCAGACCCATGGGCGCGCCAAGTGCATAGGACCTTTTGTTGGGCTTTTCTTGTGGACTCTTTGTTGTGGTTGCAGCAGCTGTTGTCGCTACCGTTGCTTACCACATCGCTCAGCATTGTCTTGCGGGTTTATATGTAAATTACTTTTTTTGTCTTTTCCAAAGTGTTGAAATTCACATAGCATTCCCCCGATAAATAGCCAAAATATCAAATAAAGCGAATGAATGACAAGTTATTTGAAGCTTATGGCATAAAAATGCGGCTGTCTTTAAATGTGACAAGTAAGAGTGAGAGGCAAGTCGCGTGTGTGGTGGTTAAAATCCTGTGACAAGGTTTGAATAAGTATAACTTTTATACAATATCAGACTTTAACATTTACTTATGATTTGGGCGTGAAGGCTATATGAGAACCAAAATAATATGTTTTTAAGGTATCAGACTTTATTACTGACAGAGGTCAAACCGACAGAATTATTAAATGAGTGACAAGGTTGCTCCAGCCGATTAAAGGTATATTCTTATGTGTCTTTAATAAATCCAATTAACCAACCAAAAGTTGAAAGGGTATACAAGTACTTATTACCGAAAAGTAATCGTTGTATAAACTTTAAATTAATAAATAGTTGTTTATTGTGTTTATTGTTTAACCGCTTGACTTTGTAATGCTTGAACTCGTATATTAATTAAAAGTTATTTATAAATATGTAACTCTAGTCGATTGACTCTATTCAATTGCTAATGTCGAACTCATGACGTTTTAATTGTCACATTTATTATTTTGCTCAATATTGTGCACCGGCTGCAGTTGCTCAAGTCTAAGTGAATCTCGGTCTAGGCAGAATTGAGACCGACCAGAGCAGGCTCTGACCAGGCCACTGTCATGTCTTCACATCCGTTCGCCATTTCAAACGCAACTACTAAAAAAGTTACCAAGAAAAAAATCAAATCAATAGCGCACACATGGCGCATACTTAATAAACTGTTAGCCAATTGCAACACGAAGCGCATTTATGTGGCATTAGTGTCGCTATTTTTTTATTATGCCGTAAATCCGCAACTTGTGCAGCGACAAACACGTTTTATGGGCTAGCTTTATGGGCTAATAAGCGGGCCAAAACTGCCTTAGCTTGAATTGACCCAAAAAACAAACGCGAAGGAACTTATCAATTGAACGAAATCGACATCATCTCGTGAAGGGTTTTGATATATCACCCCAATGGGTCGCTGCACGCAATCAGCCAGATCACACAGATCACAGATAAACATCAGACATGGCTTACGTGCAGTTTATGGACTTAAATATCGAATTCATTCGATTAGAATGTAACGCGCAGACAGGCCAAAGCGCAGCAACAGCTGCAATCTTTGTTGCGCATACGCCGCGTAGCGCAGCTGTCGTTGATAACTAAGTAGGCGATCTGCGGGCAACAGCTTATTAATTGAGCCCGCAAACAAGCTAACGCCTTTGCAGATTTATAACGCGCAGTGCCCCTGCTAATTGCAAACAAATTGCGGTGCTTAGCGGCCAGTCAAATTTTGCAAATGCAGCCAGTTTCAATGCCAGCCAATATTAACCGAAATGCTGGCATTTTATGAGGTGCAAACTCAATGCAAAACTAGCTGCTGGACAGCAGCGTGCAATCGATTGTAAATGCATAAATCAAATAAAAAAACAACTTTTGCATTTGATGTTGTGCGCTGATTTCGGCTTGCCTTTTTCTGTACAAGTCAACTGCCTTGACTTTCTTAGCGTTATTCAACTTGGCGGACTGAGTTGCAGCTGAGCATCCTCATGTGACACCTACATAAATGTTTGGACACTTTGTGTTTATATGTTCATGTGTTCAGTGTGTGTGGCAACGCCTTTCGCCAGTCGTTTTTTTTTTCAACAATTACCAAATTGTTGCATGAATTCAATATGTGAGCAACTGAGCGGCTTCGACTTCAAATGCCTAACAATTGGCACATCGTCATCATCATCATCAATTTGAGTGCGAATGATGCAAGAGTCACTCCACTTGGCCTGCCTACAAATGAGCGGGTGATTATCGCTTAGTTATTTGTGATTTTATATTTAGTTTTTTTGGATTTTTAGATTTGTGTATTCGGCTATTGCGTAGTTCCTCAGCATGCCAACATGCAGCATTATGCACTGCGCTTTGTTCAAATAGTTTTCCAACTAAATATGCAGCAGTAGAGTAGCTGCATCGCTGTTTTGTATTTTGGTTTATGTTTTTGGGGCGCTGCAACAAGTTGCATAGTTGTGCTTTCAATTGCCACATCATTTTGACAACAAAAACCCTGCGCAAGATATTTGGGTTAGTTTGGCTCTCACGATCTATAAGACTTTGCTGTTGTTGTCGATCCGTGGCGCTTCATTCTGCCGCACGATTGCCGACAGCTACTGCATATTAATTACTGCCGGCGGCTGTGTTTCCTATGCGCTCTTGACTGATAAGCGCAAAAAAAAACTGCGTTGGCTTAAAATATGTAGACCAAAAGATCCGAAACCAGAAAAAAATATACACATTTCACTTTCGGTTCTCACGCTTCGTAGCTGGCGCAGGTACACGTATATATTAAGTATACGACCCGTATACATAAACATATAAATAACGTTCATTTGTCATAGTTATTTGTAACACTTTCTCGCCTGTGAGTCAGCAGATTTTGGTGCTCATCTTAGAAACAAAGAAAAGGGGGGATTAGCACAGACAAATATGAGTTGCAATTTTCATGGCTGATTACTGTGCATGTTTAAAAATAAACAAGTACCAAACAGAAATGTCGTAAAATTTATGAAGGGATTATCGTATTTGCCATTCATCGTTGCCACCCTTTGCTTAACTTGCTCAACGAGGCCATAACGCTGAGCTGAGCTTTCATTTGTTACGCGTGGAGCATCATTAATAGATCGCCAAAATGGAAAACTAATGCAAAAAGTCAATTAAATGTCCAAACATAAAAACAAGTTCCCAAAATAAACCGCGATGTGGGCAGCTTGGGCATTACATTTTTCGAAAGCAAAATTATTTCGGTTAATTTAACTTAATGTCGTGTATTATGGCGCATCATCAGTTGAAATACGATTTCAAAGATCTGTAAATCAAAAGTGAATGTTGGGCTAACATTCACTTTGAAAATCGAGCACTCAGCCAAGTGCCGCAAAGCCCATCAATGTCAGGCGCACAACAACAACAAAAACAACAAAAACAATAACAACAACAATTTGCTACAATATTTGTGTGTTGAAAGCGAAAACCGAGAAACGTCACGTGGTCGGTTGCCCAAAAAAATATGGCTAGACAAGAGAGGAGACAAGGAATTGGCATTATGCGAGTAATTGTAGCAAAGCACATGACCAAAAACGCTGCTGCTGTAAACCAGAAAGTTAAAAGCCCAAACAAAAACAGCTCAGCTCACAATATTACCACAATTCACGGCTGTGGTGGCTGCTGTTGTCTTCAATTGAACCTTGTAAGGCATTTTATGTAACAAAAGCAACAGCAGCAGCAGATTTTTCTGGGCCCTGTGTGAGCTGCTTACAATGTGAAATTGATCAAATGAAATCATATTTTATGGTAGGCCGCTCATTAATACGCAGCACAATGCGCTTTTATCGCCAGTTGGGCGCTTTCCAATTTCAGGAGACACGCCCACCAATCGACAGCCGCAATTTGTGGCACATTTGTGCGTTGTCTTGCATTGCTGCAGAAAGTCCATGCAAATTGGCAATTGAAGACTGCGCTGCTGCAGCCTTGACACAATTTCGACGTGCTGCACGGGCTGCAAATACAGTTGGCGCGATCAGCCACTTTAATCTGGCTGCAACAACTACCTGTTGGCTCGGTGCTCGGTGCTCGCTGCCTCGTCGCAATTATGTCTTCATTTTATAATATTTGCCCGAACCGGATTTCTAGCGAGTCACGCGGCAGATGCAGCCCAGTTTCAGTTCGGAGGCACATGACCACCAATTGCAGCAGGAAATCAACTTAAGGCTGTTTTTAGCTTGTCTTCTACATTTAAGGAGAAAGTAAAGTGGACAAATGCAGACACAGACACTGTCGCAGACAGACCCGGCAGAGCAGCCAGGCTGCCAACTGGTTGAGCATGAATTCCAAAACGACAACTTGGAAACATTTGGCCAATTGTGTAACTCGAATTGAACTTCGCAAGAAATGTTAATGACCTCGATAACGCCCCCCGTTTATTTTTTCTGGTCCATGGACCAACATAAAATGCCCAAATGCTCCGTTCACGCTCTGTTCTTAATTCATGCTTACTTTTAGTTTTATTTTTCTGGTACGACTGCTGCCGGGACACAAAACAAATCAACAAACGTGGCCAGCAACTGGCAATTAACAGCAAGCCGATAACTCAATATTGTTGGCCCAGTCGACTGCTTATTGCTGTTGTTAGCTTAGGTGCGAACTGCCGTTAGCCAAAGAACGAACCATTGTTAAAAAAAAAGACCACAAATATTAAGCTAATGGCGGGCATGGGGCAACGTCTGAGTCACGCCCGATCCGGCCACGCCCACAACTGTACTTTCTGCCCAGCCTTAAGCCGCAGATAAGCCGTCGAGTCGACTGCCTTGCAATTATGCGATTAAAACCACCATCATTCGAATGAGCAAGTTATTTTTTTTTAAAAACATATTCAATTCTTTGAACACCCATATTGTTTTGCCAGGCTTAAAGTCTTATCTTTCACCTTTGCGGCAGCTTAATTGCTTTTTAAATGAAACCGTAGTCAAGCTGAGCTCAAATTAAGTAGGTGTGAATGACGAAACTAGCGCCGAACAGCGGCTACTACTAAGCCAAGAGCATGACCTATTCGCTCATTAGCTAAGCCCGCTAAGCTTTGTCTAGAGGCTGTCTCCGATGACTTGTTCGACTGTAGGTTGGTAACAAGATCATTAGTTTACAGCTGTAGGCTCTAAGCTGCGAGCTGTGAGCTGTGAGCTGTGAGCTGTGAGCTGTGAGCTGTGAGCTGTGAGCTGTGAACTGTGATTGGCGCGTGGCCAAGAGAAGATATTGTGTAGAAAGTTTACGGAAGTCATAAGCCGCGGATGTACTTAGTTATATAAAAAAAAAAACAGACATACATGTATTACTTTTAGCCTTTCATAGAACTCATTAAGCGCCAACTTTAACAACAACACATTGAACATGCGGCCAGGGGCCGCGGCCACACAATACAACCTGAATATAAATGTGGTAATCAAAACACAAACATGGCACAAGGCAGAAAAGTTTATTAAATAGCGTCAACAGAACTCACACAAATTTCTCTGCGGGCCACGCAGAACTTTCCAGTGCCACGCCAAGAGAAACGGTAAACGAAATGTCAACAGAAAGCTGTCATAACCCAGCGGCAAGCACATAAAAATTACATAAAATAACAAAAACATACTTAGAACTAGCTGGGAACTTGAACTAGGCTTAGTTGTGTGGCACATACACACACACACACACATACGCATACTCTGAAATTAATTTGAACTATTTGAAATAAGGCGTCGTGCCATAAATAAAAATGCAACTCATTAGTGCAACACAGAAAAAGGTAAACTAAAACTAACCAACAAGTTTTGGTTAAGCGGGGCACGAGCAGGGGACACATACCTTAAAATCATTTTGTTGACGTTGCACGTTGCCACTTGGCCGTTGATAGTTGCGGCTGTTAATGACTTCTTTAAATGCGTTTTTGTGTCGATTTTCGCACGCAAACACCAAAGTGAATTAATCCAATTATGGCCGGCGGAATGATAAAGTGGAACGTTGCGACAGCCCACGCAGTTGCGGATGATAATTTGGCGTTTTCTTTTGTATTCTTTTCAGTTGGCCTTAATTATTTTTAGAGCCTGCTGGCTGGCCAAAGTGCAGCACACCAGCTGCAGAGTTCAAACACACACACAGTCTTCTTTCTTAAGTAAGTTTGTTTCTTAAGTCTTTTGTTATTGGCACAATTCGTGATTTCTTTTTTTACTTTTGGTACAAACCGGCAAGGTATTGTAAACACCTGTTGTTTTTAGGTTTCACCCTTTATCACTTATTATTTCAATTAATTCTTTACTTCGTTCATGCGCTGCGCTTGCTGTTTTTTCGATTTGTGTTCAACAACTTAAACATTGAGCACGCAATACCGTTAGCCGCTTGGTGTACCGCCACGGCGTGTGTCCAGCAAATAACTGAACTCAGCAGCCCAATGCTGCCACACAAAACCAAATAACTTGCCGACTTGAATGCGGCTGCGTCAACGTCAGCGCCGCGACGCCAACAGCGACAGCGACGGCGACAATGGCAACAACAACAACAACAACAACAGTAACAACAACGGCAACGGCTACGGCAACGATAGCGATAGCAAGCCAATACAACGGTCTCGATATTTGCCCAGTACTTCGGTTATCAGCCAAGCAGCTGCCAACAACACCGGCAAAACAAACGCCCAAAGCCAACGACGTTTCGGCGCCAGCGAACTTCTCCGAAGCCGACTTTCAGCTCGACTTTGAGTTCGCGTCATCGGGCTTGAGTGCAAATTCGCGGCTGTGTGCGGCCAACATGTGTTGAGTTTACTGTGGTAGCTTTCGGCGTGGTGGTGTATTGAGTAGTGTGCGTATCAAGTTTGTTGTCTAAGTCTTTTGTTTTATCATGACAAATACGACTGCGCGCTGCAACAAACTTATTATGTTGTTGAAAGAGGATTTCTGTTAATTAAACAAACAACTTTACTTTTATAATTAAATAGCGAAAATATAAAATAGGTTTATTATAAAATGCACTCCAATCCCGACTGGAGGCTTAATATGATATAAAATCTGTTACTACTTCGAAATATGTTTATCATAAGTAGTTGTACTATTATTTATTATTAATACTAACAATTAAATTAATCAAGACATACGCACAGACCCAAAAGCTGACTGCAATATCATAAAAAAATGCCCACACAATAAACTTCATTTAAGCCAAAGTGCACAAACACGTCAAAATGCTGAACCATTAAAATTAATTTCGTTTGAACCACGCTGAAAAATGTAATCTTTTCTTTGCTTATTTTCCATATCGATTTTGTGGCCTTTGGAATCAATTTTGGCTTTGTTGCGTTTGCAACTGCTTTGCATGGACGCATTGAAATTGTGCAACCACTTCGACAGCGGTAAGAACAACCACACAGTGTGCCACGAGCTGCACGCATTTTTTGAAAAGTGGTTAGCTGGCTTTGTTGTTGTTATTGTTGTTGTTGCTTTTGCTGTTCTTTTATTTGAGCCAACAAGAGGCAATTTTTTACGAGCATTACAATCTGCGTTATCGACCTGGTTTGACAGCATTACATTTTGTTTCGTTTTTGTCTCGTTTTTCTTGAAGTTTATTAAACATGCCATTAAATTTTAATGGCGTGTGACATTTTTGTTTACGCACCACTTCAATGTAGAGCAAAACATTAGCATGTTTGCATATTAGCTTCTCATTTTTCTTGCTTGTCATTGAGTTGCTTAATTAATATTTATCGCATGCCATTTCGTGTATACGAGTGCATCATAATGAAATCGTTAGGCGTTGAGCTGACAAAAAGCTCATTGCTATGACCAAACTTAATTGCCAACGCGCCTTCAAATTGGCCGTTTGATTAGCCGGCCAAGCCAAGCCAAGCCAACCAACTGAACTGCACCACAAATGGTCCATGTTAAGCCAATTTAATTAAGTTGGAGGCGCTGAATGGCTGCCACAGTCGTTGTAGACAACCTTGCAGGCATTCTTAACATGTTCAAGATTTTTACCAACGCACCACATGTAGACTTGTTGTTGTTGTTGTTTTTGTTGCTGCTGCTGCTGCTGGTGCTGCTGCGTTCACTTTTCGAATGCTTACAAAATGTCAATTTTTGGCACAATGTTATTTGTTAGTTGATCGAAGCGATTGAGCAATTGTTGATACGTTTGTACTGATTTAATGGCCAAATGGCTAATTGTATAAGAAAATCGCACGAATATGTCTTAGAAATTAAAACTGTTCGCACTCTGCAGACAACCCAAAATAACGCACAGCTGGCGACTGGACCGCCAATGAGTCATAAAGCCAAAGAGCCAAAGTTTTGGAGCGCCTCCAACACATGCTCCCTAGTGGCCTGTGGTGTATAAGCCAATTTACTACGCTTACATAATGTGACGCAGTTATTAACCACTATTGGAGTGGGACTTGTGAAATTTACGCAACTTTTGTATAGATAGATTTCTTGAAAACCTTATTGCCATGACATTTCATTTTTGCCGCAGTGCAATTGGATTTGCCATATCTTAGACAATTGTAAGCATAATTTGCTGTTATTGTTGCATATGAGCCAACACAACATAAATCGACCGTACTCGACCCTGAACGATTTGGGTATTGGGTGTGCGAAGGTTGCTTTTCAAATACCTTACAATTATTTATATTTTCGCACTCGTTTGGCTTTCGCTGGGGATAAACCTTTAACCACCAACCACCAAAAAACTTTAATGAAGTCTTCTATATGCCAATTATGGCGATGGTGACAGCTAATAAGGAACCCGAACGTTAACTTGCATTAAAGCCGTGTCTACTTAGAGCTTATGTATTATGCATTGCATTAGCAACTGTCTAAAAAGCGTTGTCAAAAATCGAAAATGTAACTAGTGTAATAAATGCAACATAAATTTAATGACAAGACTGCATTCTTTTTTATTAAATTTTTTTTTTGTTGGTTTGAGCTCGACAACATTTAAAACATTTTACAGGGCTTTATAGTAAGGAGCGTGCGCATATTTACCAGGGTGCGAGTATTGAGCATAGCCCGAGGAGATTGGAACACCAATGCCCTGATAGTAGCCGGAGGTGGTGTGCCGACCGCCGATGCCAACTGGAACACCGATGTGCTGCCCAATACCGGAACCGCGGGAAGGAAACTGATGAGGTTGCTGGTAAGCACCGCCAAGCTGATAGCCCGATGAGATTGGGTTGATGCCTCCGATGCCAACCGATGAGAATGGCCTGCCAGCATATCCATTGTAAGTGTTAGGCGCGATTTGCAGCGATCCTTGGCCAGCTGAGCCGTGCAAAGCAGGTCTGTAGGGCGCAAGAGGAGCTCCGTGTTGCGTATAGTAAGAAGATGCTGGAGGATGGGCCGCAATTCCGTATACTAGGCAGCTCAGCAGGACGAATGAAATGCCTGCCATTTTTTTGTATGTATTTGGCTTAGTTGCTGCTCGACTAACAACTGATGTTCCCTTTGGGCAAACTTGACGCTTTTATTGCTGGTAGTCAACAATTTAAACTAAAGTTCAAACTTTTTGTTTTTGCTCACCGACCCACATTTTAAAACTTTATCAGAATTAAATCTAATTGGCAAGTATTTTGCGCGGCTGCCCGAAGTAAATATTAGGTAAACACATTACTTTGCAATTTTGTTAATTGTAATAATTAATTTTTAATTGCAGCTCTTGTCGAAAGTGTGATCCAGAGTTATCATAGGGTTAAATTTATATATTGCCTTGCTTTGGGTTTTTTGCTATCAAATATCTAAGATATATATCATAATAAAATAAATTAAGGTATTATTTAAAGAAGCGCGAGATAAGACAGGGCATCCCCTTTTTATTTAATAAAAATCTTGTCATTTGTATTTTTCACGCAATCAACAACTAAGAGGATGATTTGGGCGTAACCGAATCTAGAGAAGATTGATAAAAATAAATAGCAAAAGCAAAAGTCCTATTTGTTTATGCGCTGAGTTCTCGGAAAGTAAGTATATAAAAATGTAATAATAATATTTCCAAAACGTCAATTTTACAGCTAATTTAAAGTTAGTGACCTTCTATTTGAAATCGGAGCATTTATCTATACAAATAAAGTTATCGCCGCAGCCAATTGACTCCCATTGCATTTCCGCTACTTCTGACTGCTGCTTATATTATGATTGCTAACCAATATTATATATGAATATATAAATTTAATTGAAACTATAAGTCTTTAAATAATACCAAATATGTTTTTTTAAATTTATAAATTTTTTTTTCGTTTTTATTTAACTTTTGTTAAAAATGCGTATTTAAAATAGAGAAATATTCGTTAACATTTTGTAAGTTCAGTGCGAAAACATAAATCATTTAGTATGGAGCCTTTGAGCCAACAGTGCGGGAACCGCCTTTGTGGCCAGATGAATGTGGACGGTATACACCTGCTCCAGCAGATGGGATTGGGCGAACACCAGCTCCAGTAGATGGGATTGGGCGGACACCAGCTCCAGCAGATGGGATTGGGCGGACACCTGCTCCAGCAGATTTGATGGGTCGCACACCAGCTACAGCGGATGGGATTGGACGTGCAGCAGCTCCAGCATAGGATACACGCCGGGCACCCTGTCCTGCGACAGCGGGACGAGAAACTGAATGACCTTGAGGTGCGGGACGAATTCCTCCAACGTTCGAGGGAGCTCCAACGACAGTTGGTCGCTGTACACTAGAGGCACCGACGACAGGAATGGCGGCTCCAGGACGATAGGAAGATGTGCGCTTACCACCCACGCCAGATAG
>SCDZ01001846.1:5150-16293 GCA_004143845.1 Drosophila lacertosa
TTTAAATTTTGCTTAACTGTTGCCCACAAATGTCATTAAAATAACAAAATGAAACAGTAAACAACGAGCTGGCAATACTAAGTTCAACATTTGCATATGAAGAGGCCACAACAAAAACGACAACAACAACGTTGACAGGACATGTGTGTGTACACACCTGAGCCAGTGACGAAGTGTCCTGCGCTGACTTCTTTGCACTTTCGCTCTTGTCAAATAAATTATGAATGCCAACGAATGCTGCCAGCTAAATGTGTATAATACAAATTACATAAGCACAACAGCAAACAATGAAAAAGGAACACAGCTGCCTTGGGAAACCTGTTTTCACGCTGTCCAGTGTGCCCACAATCACACTCATCATAAAAACTGCAAATAAGCTAAAATATTCAACAGTTTGCGCGTTGGCACAGAAACGAGGCGCTTAAAAGTATGCAACGGAAAACGTAACAGCGCCCGGAAACGGCTGCCAACGCGACGTATGCGCAATTTTACGCAGATGAACCAAGTTTGCGATGGTCCCTTTTGGCACATGACGCCCAAACAAGCGCCGCATTCTTGGCTTTATGGCTTCACTTTCGGTATTTATTAAATCAACATTTATGTGCTGGGCACGAGAATCAGTTTTTTATGCACGAATAATTCGCATGAATTCGCGCTCATCTCTAGTAGAAAAGCGTTTTGAATGAAAAACAGGCTATGTGTGTGTATGTGTGTGTGTGTGCAACAGGCGAAATTAATTAAAAATTGCACAAGTGGCATTTTATGTTTTATATAAGTTAAAAAGGGCCGGCAGGCACACAAGAAACGTGGTCGTAGAGTATGCACAACTATTAGATATACTCTAGTTAAGATGAGGTAGACTTAAAACTGATGAGGTAGACTTAAAACTGTTTAAAACAAATTTGGCTCTTCGCTCTTTAAAATCTCGTTGTAATATTAATAGGCTAGACATTTTATAGAGCATCTAAAAAATTATTGAAGATGCAAAAGTCGTGAGTAATCAACTGATTATATTATCCATTGCTAGCAATTAATAATTATTGATTTACAAATTGTTTTTTATGTTTGCTATACGGAAAGAAGAGCATATTTTACAATATTCCTACGAGTGTGAGTGTGTGAATACATACATATACATATGTATATATTGTCTGTTTTGCTTGCCAAGCTTTTGCCATTTAAATAAAATTGTGCACATTTGTTTTTCTTTAGAAAATACTTAAGTAATTAACTGCAGAAATATGTAGTCCACGTGCAAGTTTATATAAATAATATAGGACTACATAATATGCTAAATACTTACGGGCTAACTTTACAAAAGAACAAAAAGTGATACATCATTTCTTTGGCTGATTTAAGGGTCTGGACGTGGATGAAAGCATGCGAAAGCCGAAAGCCGAAAGCCTCTTATATTTGCGATTGGTTGTGCAATGCTTGTTAAGCCTCGACACGTGTGCTCGTTCATGCGTATCAAGTTCAAATGTCACAGTCGCAGGGAGTCGAAAATGATTTGAATTCGTTTTCAACCTTGCGAATGAACTTGAACACTTTTTCTTTGTCAGGTCTGAAATCAATCATATAAAGAGTTAACTTAAAGCCAAAAGATGTGTATGCAGAGAGGACCCAAAAAATATTTTATTAAGCCTTTCGTTTATGAGAAAACGAAGTCTTTCTTAAACCCTTTTAATTGCCAGTTGCCAGAAATAATTACAGTGCAAAGCTTTATGTTCATTCGTGCATCAGCTCTACCGAATGCAGGTTGTTGTAGATACATTTTTGGCATATCATATATCATATATGCTGCTGGTGTCCTTTTAAGTTGTCATCTTTTGTTGCTTCTATTTTATTTTTTTTTTGTTATTTTGTGGGGAAAAGCAGAGTATTAGCCACAGCAGTTGTTGTTGTCGTCGTCACCAGCCATGTGAAAGTGAAAAGCCAGTGAAATGCCAGCCCCTGGCTGTTTCGCTTTGTGTGCGAGTTGCATGTTCTGTGTTATGCAAACTAAATTCAAATTGTGTACAAAAAATGCTATTCAGAAATTTGTAACGCGTATTTGAGGCCATTTTGCTGGCAATGCAAATACACGTATTGCTGCAATTTAAAATGTAAATGCTCGAGGCCAAGGAGATGGCCAATTTGCAGTTGGCCAGCAATCTGCAGGCTTGGCCATGTTTCACTTGTAGTTCTTACCGCACCTTGTGTGTTGCATGCCGCTTCGTCATAATCAACCGAACTGGGAGAGAGCGTATTTGTGGGTAGATGAATAATTGAACTGCGACTTCCGCACTGCCAGCTGATTGCCTGATACAGTTCGCAGCACTTGCCCAAGGTCATGGGGCACACGCACACGCACACACACACACACACCCACACACATATAGCCCGTTGGGTTCACCCACACATTCGCCAAGCGATTGTGTTTTTCATGTTTGGCAGCCCAAAGTTTCTTGTTTCCTTTTCTATTTGATTTATCAAATGGTCGCTATAAACCAAAATTGTTCGCTTGTACACTTGTTTTTTTTGTTTTGTCTTCCCGGTTCACTCCGCTGACCGCTGCGGCTTTATCTTTGCATATTTTGGAGGCGCCCAATTAGTTTCGATTCGTTGGCATTCGATTTGTTTACGCTTTCGGTTCGATTTGCTGTTTGGTAAGCAAAAATGTTCGCTTGATTTCATTTGTCCTCGTCCTTGGCCGTCCTTTTCATCGGGTCATCTGGGCGTCCGCTTTGTCTTTGGCACTTTTAGCACTCAATTAATTCGCATCTGGACAAAGACTTGAGCAATATTTCTGTGTTCACGTCCTCGTCGCTGTCGCTGTCCGACACATTAATACTGCTGTGATAAATGACCCAAGTTCGGTCGCTTCAGGCTTACAACTTGATAGCAATTTCGGTACTTTGTTTAAGCGCAATTCCAGAGAAAAAAACCCCACTTTGCCAGCGAAATCAATTAATGTTTGAATAAAAATCTGGTTAAAAATCCGTTTGCCTGCATAAATAAAAAGTTAATTAAAATCCGTTAAAAGTACTTAAAATCCGCCCACAAAGACAGCAATCAAAGCCTAACAAACTGACCTTCGTCCAACAAACAAACAAACAGAAGAAATTTGTCTTCATACAATAAAAATGTCTTTAGTTTTTCTGTATATCATTATGTGTGTGTGTGTGTGTGTGTGTGTGTTGGAGTGTGTAGGTGAATACGTCTGCTATCCAAAGCAAATAGCTGGCGCCTAGCTGCGGCCAATGCTCAGCTGTAAATAAACACGGGCAAATTCAAATAAGCAAGAATAAGTACGAATAAATAACTTATAAGCCAACAAGCAAAAGAAGAATATTCAAGGATTGTGACGCAGGTAGCCAGCCAGCCAGCCAGCCAGCGGATCATTCTCCATTGCACCTCAACAATGGCGGGTCCGTGCCCAAGTCAGAGTCGGAGTCGGAGTGGGTGCCGTGGAAGCAGCTCAAATGAAATGAATCACATCCCGTCACACAATATGAATGAAGCGTCGTGTGAACGACCCACTGACCCACCAACCCAATAAACTCTAAACGATACCCTGCACAGTGGGCAAGGATATACAAATTCTGGCAAATAATCAACTTGTAATGTATATGTATATACTTATATTATATTATCATAGCTTAAAATATATAAATAATATTATCCATATATTATAAATATTAAATATTATTATCTATTGAGGTCTGCAGCTTTCACACCCTATCGCTATCTCTTTCGCTCTATATCTTCTCTCAGTTTCACATTATCCTCTGCCTCTTAAATACAAATATTATCTCAATAAACTTTTCATAACATTAAATAAGACTTAAGTCTGTATTTGTTTTCCATGAAGTCAACAAAAGGTAGAACTTTTATAACTTTTATTGTATTTAACTGTGGAATAAAGAAATTGGTATATACTACATACACAGCTGGTTCTAACTTGGTCTTAGCCTTCAGCTAAAACTGAAATATTAATTTCTTGGCCATTGTACTTTTACCTTGTTGTATAAAATGAATGAATGAATCCCAAAAGCAAACAAGCGCTACCAAATCCCAGATACTTTAACAACAAATAAAACTCGAAAGGAAAAAACGAAAAGAAAAGCGTAAAAAGCGCGCGCGAGTCGGACGAGAATCTGGACTAGGAGTGGGAATGGGACTCAGACTGGGATTGGGATTGGGACTGGGACTGGGACATGGACCCCGGCTCGGGGCAGGGAGTGGGCTAAGAAGCGGTTCTGGTTCTGGTATTCTGGCTGTGAACGGCAGAAGGGCAACCAATCTCAATCTCAATCGACTTCATATATATATTCACACTCCCGAAGCCACTGGGCACTTGTGAGGCAGCTGCAGCTATTATGCTGTTCTTGCTGTTGTTTTGTTGTCGAGCATTGTCAATGTGGTTGACAAAAGCACTTGGCCAGCAGCCGAGCACCACCGAGTGACATATTTCAAGATTTTCTTTTCCATTCTGTTGTTGTTGTTATTGATTTAAAGTTCACTTGAGCTGTGGAAATGGGAAATAAAAAGCGTGCTCGCGCTTCATTGTGTGAAAGCGTCGCTGTGTGCGTGTCGACATGAATTTAATTTACCTAAAGGTATAGCACCCAAAACACATAGCACAATCCCATCAGCTTTATACTTTGTTAGCCAAGTCACACACTCACACACACACACACCCACACACACACACACACACACTCAAGTACATTAGCATCAACTGTTTGCTGTACTTAAGGGACTTGCAGCAAGTCAAAGCCGCAAATGTTTGCTTAACCGGAAGCATATCAAAAGATAACTCAGTAAATAGCAACATTTCTGCCGAGAGCAATTGGATTTTCACCTATAAGCGAGTTGTCAACTTGCAATTATTTTTAACTTCAACCTTTGAATCATATAACAACAATTTGTTTTTATTGGTTCATAGCCTTGACTTAAAGCAAACTCTCTAGACATATACCTGTCTATAGTATTATTTACAAATTCAGTTTTGAAAGTTCTTTAAATATAAATATTTATAGTATACTTGTTTACTTCAGATTATCTAAAAACTAATCCGAATCCCTGCGTAGCTCACATTGGTTAAATGATTAGACTTAAATTCTTGTTATCTTCGTATTAAGCTAATTCTATAAGTAATTGTTTAAGTTCTTGTTATTTATTCAATAAGTTATTGTTATTGTTTAATGTATAACTGGGCAAGCTGCCAATAAGATAGCAGAAAAACTGTTTAACAAATATAAATATACAAATTTAAAAAAAAAAAAAACTAAAAGAAAATTTAAAATAACTGATGATTTTCACCTTAATCTTACGTAGTCAATTTTTGTTTTCATACAGTGCTTTTTTAATTTTTTAATTTGCGAAAGTTACTTTCTTCCGATCAGATCTATTACCAATGCTCTGGAAATTTAAGCATTAATTTTTATCTTCAACTGTCGAATTTGTCAGCTTTGTTTGAATAAAAGTTATTCGAGAGCTGCAACCAAAACAAATTGCAAAAGTTTGCTAACGAGTGTGAGTACAAATACGAATGCGAGTGTGAGTGTGAGTGTTTGTGAGTATGAATGCGTAGATAATTTGAAAGTTGACTTTCGCTAATGATAAGGATAAAATATTGACAGGCAACAGCTGTCGGTACGCCAAAGGAAAGGAAGTGAATTTTTGTCGCATTTGCTGGCGCCACAGCAAAATTTCACTGCCAGCAGACACATTGGCGCTATTTATGGCAAATTAAGCCAATTGAGTTGAGTTGAGATTACGTTAGGCGCTTGGCCACAATTTCAGATTCCACTGTAGGTAGCAATTTCATTGGCAGCTCTCAGCCAATGGCTCAGCCAAAGCTTTATGCGAATGCCTTGTTGTTGTTGTTTCTGTGGAAATTTTGGTAGCCAAGTGCCGGGGGCTATACAAATTATACAATGCCGTCAAAAGCACAAGGTGTTTATGGGGCTGGCTTACATTTGCATGTTCTACAAATTGTGAGCCAACTGGCTTTGTACCAGCCCCGCCCCGTTTACGCCCCGCGGGCAGATTGAAGATAAATCGTTGGCACGTTGTGCTTCATTAAACTGGGACAACAAATGCTAAATTGATACAAATCGAATGAATGTAGAAAAAATATAGATTTCAATGCGGCAATAAATGAAATATGAACACTAATAAATCGTTGATATCTTTTCAATTGCAGACTTGGCATAGCAACTACAAAGGCAGTCAACAGCAATAATAACGACAACTGCAACAGCAACAACAACAGCAACAAAACAGCCACAAATGACAGTTACAATCAACATGTCCTCTTCAGCGCGTGGCAACAACAACAATAGCAACAACAACAACAGGAACAAGTGTGCAATAGGGCAACAACAATTCAGCAGTGAGTGGCAAGCCAATAATTGCATTGGATTCAAGGACTAACTTTGCCCCAACACGCCCAATACGACAGCAACAATAACGATTTGCCAGCGACATGACCCTTATACGCAAACTAACGGCAACAGCAACAAATGCGGCCAGAACGCTGCTCGAGGACGGCGATCACAGGACGAAATCACAGCCCGTTTACATGCCACTGCTGCTGGAGGCATCGGCAACGGCAACGGCAACGGCGGCAGCTTCCCATGCGAGCTATTTGAGTTTCGTTGCTGAAGGACTCATCGATGTCGACGACGCTATTGGCAGCGGTGGCAGCAGCTCCATTCCGCTCGACGTTGCACAGGCACAGGACAATGGCAGCTCAGCTGCCGTCGGCGCCGACGGGGAAACTGGCAGCGCGCATTTGACATTTGTCATCGTCAAGTGTTTCATCATTGGTTTCATAATACTTGCCGCCATACTGGGCAACATGCTGGTGATTGTGTCCGTTATGCGGCACCGGAAATTACGGTAAGTCCTCTTTTCGCCGTGCGCGCCAACGCCCAAGCCTGCTCCAGCAACTCTTTTGTCTTTTGGCCTGGCTAGCCTGCGGCGCACTTTTTAACCATCTTTCCAAAGGGTATCATGCCTTTTTCGCTAAGCATGCAACACATATATTATTAGTTTAAACAGCTTAATATTCTCTCCTAATTTAGATATAAATTGTTTTATTATGTCTGCAAAATATTATTTGTGGTGGACAGCTTAAGCACATAGCTAGGAAAATCTTAACCAAACTCAGTCCTATATAGCCAACTTTAAATTTGTTTGCCAGGGTATTCAAGCATTCACAACCTGAAAAGAACAGTTTTTTATTATTGAATTGTTTGGCCACAAAGCGCCGTTGTCATCAGCGTTATCAAGGACATTCCCAGGACGTTGTGTCTATGTTGCCTTTAGCGTTGTCGGCCGCAGGCGCGTTAATCCTGTGCGCCTTATCGCCCATTAGTTTGGCACCATTTATCATATTTTGTCTAACTTGCGTGTCAAGAAATTTTGTCGACTTTGCCATTGGGGCGCTGTCTGTTTAATAGCTTGACCCGCGCTGGCGTTGGCATACTTATGTGCGGCACTGTCAAATGTCAAAAACGTGCGTAATTACATCGAATATGTTAATAAGAAGCGCGCATTAAAATATTGTGCGGCATACTTAAAAGGGCGCAGAGGCAGACGCTGCCTGGGCTGGCATTTCATTTACGATGGGGCCACATCAATTTTGTGGCAAGAACAGCGGCAAGAACATGTCACCCTGTGGCCTGTGTGCTGCGGCAGTGCTTCATAATTTTGTACGTGTCGCTGGCGCAAATTCATATGTTATATTTTTGCTGGCATTTAAGCAACATAAAACACACACGTAGGCGACCAAGCCCACGCCCAGGACCTCGCCCACGTCCTTGCCATAGGCCGGAGGCGTTCAATGTCAAGGCATGAAACTCTTAAAGCAGCCCAAGAAACTGTTCACCTTGGCGACAGCCGAAGAGCGCCAGTGTAACAGACAAGCACCTGACATTTGTGGGGCTCATTTAACTTGCGGAGCTCGTGAAAACTGGGGTAATTTTGATGCCTGGGCAGGACAAAAAAAAAGGACTATTGCCAGGTGCATAGCATATTTATCTGGCTGCTGCTGATGTTATATGCGGCCCATTTCAGGTGTTCTGACTGGCTGCGCAGTTTAAATCATTATGGCAAATTAAGCCTAATTATGCTTAACATGCATTTGTACTTAAGCTTCTTCCCTGTGTGTCTGTCCTGTGTCCTCTGTGCTGTGAGTGCCTTGGCAAATCACAGGTGTGCGTCCAACTCCAGCCGAATATTCGTGCGATAATTTGGCCCTCGTTTAACCGAGCCACAACACACGAAACTCTTTGGCTAGCCAATTGTGCGTGTGCGCCAGGCTGCCTTAATATCCGGTCCACTAATTGAAGCAACTTTCACGTGCACTCCATTAGTGTGCAACTTAGTGAAAGTTGCTTGTGCCTCGGCTTGTCTAAATAGCGCTATATAAGTTCCATGGTGCGTGAAGATAAAATGAACCCAAATATATGCTAATAATAGCACATTCAGTTGAGGCTTTTAACCAGCGAGACATCAGCTCTCATAAGATGTGTAAGTTAGATGGTCTATTCATATAATCAAATGATAATGATTTCATGTTAAAGTTTTCCCAACGATGCAACCCTTTTCCCTGCCCCCCTTTCGATGTAGGAACTCGAAGTTTCTCTCGGGGGCTTACATCACCAGCATTAACGCAACAACAAACAAGTTGTGATGGTGAACTTGACAAGCAATAAATCTAATTAAACTTGTCACCTACCAGAATCGACATTGCCCTTTCAACTCGTTGCCTGCTCGCCCACAGCTTCGTTTTTTAATCGGCTTTAAGGCGACGCCTTTTAACTACTTACGGCTTTCTGTGTTGATGTGGGTACTTTGCCTGCCGCTTTGAGCCTTGTTCGGTTTTGCGCTAGTTAAAGCTGCCCATCAACTGTCCGCCTTTTTGCCAACTGCCTGCCCAAGTTCCCAGCCGGACCAACCTGCCACTCCCCCCACACTTGATGTTTGCCTTCTGACTTCTGTCTTCTGTGGCTGGTTCCTGTGGGTTGTAATTAAGTTTGTGGGCGTTTTGGAACTGGCTCTGGTTCATCGGCCTAGTATTAATGTAAAATATAAAATTGTTTCGGAAATTAAAGCGGCAAACGGTTTCAACGTTGCGTATACGCCCTGTGTTCCTAATTGAATTCAACGTTGTGCGGCGTGTGTGCGTGTGCTGGTCGCATCGCTATAATGTTAAGCAAATTATCAATTAGCTCGTTAAACCCACCGGAATCCACTTGTCAGGCAGCACGACAAGCTGCTGTCTCATGCGGCGTATGCGTAATATGAGCTAAACTTTTCATGCAACACAAAACAGACAAGTGATTAAGCCGCATAACTGCTGGCTTGTGGTAGCTGCATGGCGTAGTATTAGTATAATGACATAAATATGCATTGCACAAAACTCAATTTACAAAAGTTTTAGAAATTTGTCTAAATATTTCATACAGCATCCGACATCTTTTCACAGAGTTTCTAAGCTTCCCTTTCCGTGCTCATCGTTTATTTACAGCATCATTACCAACTATTTTGTGGTCTCGCTGGCGGTGGCCGACATGCTGGTGGCCCTCTGTGCGATGACTTTTAATGCTTCCGTCGAGATATCTGGCAGGTGGATGTTCGGATCGATCATGTGCGACGTTTGGAACAGCTTCGATGTCTACTTCTCCACTGCCAGCATTATGCATCTCTGCTGCATTTCGGTTGACAGGTAAGCTGCCCGCAGCGAACGATGCAAACGACCGCAAACGTTGCCCAACACTGTCATTTCAGGTACTATGCCATAGTGCAACCGCTTGACTATCCGCTCATAATGACGCACCGTCGTGTCTTCATCATGCTGCTGATGGTGTGGCTATCGCCGGCGCTCCTCTCGTTCCTGCCCATCTGCTCCGGCTGGTATACCACCAACGAGAACTGGAAGTATCTCAAATCCAATCCTCATGTAAGTTGCCCAAAATGTTCGCCTGCATTATTTATTTAAATTCCTAGCGCATCAGCATTCCAAGTTTGCAGTGTCAGACTAAGAAAGTGTGTGTGTGTGTGTGCGTATGTGTGATTGTGTGTGTGTTTGCGCCTCCACGCCTAGAGTTGAGTGTTAGACATGCAGTTTGCTTGCCTGTGCCACATATTGGCCACAAGGTGAGCCATTAATTCTGCCAGCACCTGCAAATGTGGCTTTGACTTGGTTCAGCTCTGAGACGGTCTCGTGAAATATTTATTCGCTCGAATTGAACTCAAGGTACAAAGACGAGCATTTAAAAAAATTGCTTAATACATTTAAAAAAATAGATGGCTTTAATTACATAAATATAATTTTTATATTGCAAAGAATTTCATTAAAAATAAATAAACGAGATGGTTAAAAGGGGTTAACCAATGGTAAACAGATATTTAATAATATAATTACGGTAAATACTTTTTTCATATTAAATCAGCCACCCAACATTCCAGTTAACAGATGTTCCCATTCTCCGAATACTCCAGGTTCAATTGAATTTACATTTTTTTTTGCTTAAACATAAAAAAAATATGGTACATTTAATACTGGCTTCATGGAATAATTTTATTCGTTGTACACACAAATATTACAATTTTATTTTATTGTGAAAAAATGTTGAAAAAAAAGTAAAAGTTTTAAAAAATTGCATACTCCTTTATTGGATAATTTTTAAATTTTTTGTATGTTCTTTTGGAGATGAATTGGAGATGTAATTAAACTGTTTAAAGCTATGCTGAGCTTCTCCAATTTAATTAACATGCCATGAACATCAGACAACTACATATTCAGATCATATTTAAAATAATTTATAAAGATATCTTTTTTATATTATTTCACAAAATCCTCAACAGCCACTGAGATACATATATGGAAAACCTTTAACAGACTATATAATATATATAAAAACTATCGAATGGAAGAAGAATATTGTTATTTAGAAAAATGGCAAATAACAGAAATTTTTTCCTTTTTATATTGCTGTCTTATTTAATTCCCACTATTCTAGGAATCCATAGAGGAAAGTCTCTTAGGCCAGATATTTTGTGTGCAATAGAAAACACGGCACGCGCTCAGTTCTGTTGGCTGGCAAACCCGGATCAGAGAAAATTGATTTATGCGTGTGCCAAA
>SCDZ01001853.1:0-11225 GCA_004143845.1 Drosophila lacertosa
GCTTTGTTGTTTTCCGTCCACAATTTTTATAAGTGCGCATCTACTTTCGAGTTTTGTCAATGAAAAATTCGCGTCTAAAGTTACCAATCGGTTTTAAATCCATAATTTCTCAGTGTCATTTGGAAATTCCTTATATTTTTTGGTATATGTAGTATATGCAATGTGAAAACAACTTTTTAAAGACAAACTGCGATTCTATTTAAGAGATTTTTAAAAACTATAAGCATACACAAAACGTGAATATAAAGTTTAGAAAATATTTAATGCATTTGTAAAACATTTCAAATGTTTTGTCTTTTACATTATTACGTTCACAATTATGTATATATTTTGTGTGTCAATCAAATGTAGAGTAAAGCGTATGTTTGTTGATCACAATGTAAACGGTTTGTTAGCTTTTATATATTTCTTTAAAGCAGATTGGGAAACTTTTGCACAACAATGTTGCTGTTGGTAAAGTGTTGACTGTGTTTTTTTTGTTAAGTTAGGTCAGAATATCAGGGCCAGGGTCTGCACAGCTATTGGCCCATTAGAATATGTTGACAGTGTTACAATTTGAATTAATATTCTCTATAAAAAAGATGTTCACAATATAAATGAAATGTTTTCACACACAAGTCACGTCTTGCCACAACTTCGATCAGTTTTTTAATAGAGCATGCTGATATCATCAGCTGCAGACTTCATCGACTTAATTACAGCGGCTACAATTAGAGTCTATTGCGGGTCTATTAAAAGCGCGTTACGACAAAAATAGAGTCGGGCCAAAAGAAAAAAAAAGGGTAAAAACACACGCAACAGGTAAACAAGCGCTAGAATTTTTTGGCCTAAAAATACATATACAAACACACGCAACTCCAGCAATTATGGCCAGTTCTGAGCCCATATATAGGCCCTGTGCCTATCAGCAGGCGCTATCTATTTGCTGGCTGGCTTGCAGAAGCTGATAAAGCAAGCGGGCGGCAAGTGGATAAGTTGAACAGAAACTCAGTGTGAATACTGTAAATGAAAATAAATAAAATCAGAAGAGGCAAATGAGTAAAGCGAAAAAAGAGCGACTGCTTCAAAGAGCGCAACAAGTTGAGAAAGTGTGAAAAAAAAATAAAAAAAACTGAAAGCAGAAACTGAAACAGAAATGAGCCGACTCATTATGGCAAAATGTCTAGTGGCTACCTGAACAAGCGAGAGAGGTAGTGAGAAGAGAGTGAGTGTTTGTGCAATTGCCAGTCTGTCTCTGGGTCTCTACACTTTGCCCATTTGCCGCTGACTTTAGTCATTTTTTAGTAACGCTTGCGTTTTGTCAACATCGCGAGAGGCGCGCACAACGTTTCTGTCGCGTCTGTCAAATATCACTTAATATTATTATTGTTTACTATTATTTTTAACGCCTGCTGACTAGACACACACGCAACACACTCTTGCAGCCACAACAATAGCCGCAATAACATTGAATTCAAAAACTTCGCATACCTTGACTTAGTCATAGGCTCCAAAAAGAAACAAAAACACAATAAAAAAAGTACAACAGAAAACAAAACGCAAAAACGCAGCTGTATGTTAAATATATACAAAATACGTTCGCAAGAGAGTGCAAATTGTTGCTGGCTATTGATTAGAGGTGCAGGCCAAGCTGAGACAGCACATCGCACATACGCAGCGTGTGCCATTGTAGTGGCCCAAATTGAGTTTCAAGTGCAAACACACAACTGCAGGGCGCTGCAAGGTCGTCTAAACTGCTCAAGGCTGCGGCGTGCTGAAGTTGCCTCGTAGCGTTGTCAGCTTCCGCTATTTGCATTTGGGTTGCAATGCAATACGCAAAAAAATAAGAATATATAAAATGTAAAAAGAAAACTGAGCAGCTTGAAAGGAAATTTCGTATGTTGTTTATATAGTCGCAGACTTCGCTCCCGCTCTCTAGCCACATATATATTTGCACATGACAAATATGCCAAGCTTATCTCCTTTTGGCCATGTCTGCGTGTATGTGTGTCTCTGTGTGTGTGCATATCCGGTTTGCTGCCATCTCTTCGCCTTCCTTCCTCTTCCTATTTGCCTGTGCATGTTTTTTTTTTTTTTTTGCTGCACAAGCACAATCAATATTTGCTTAGTACCTTTTAGTTTTTGCGTTGGTTTTGGCAAACAATACGCTGCATTTGCCATCAGCTTGCATTGTGATTTCTTAAAGCCTCAACACGGCCTCTCAGCATAACCCCAAACTAATCTACAGCCATTTGTGTGTGCGTTTGTGTGTGTGTGTGCGCAGCAATCTCAAGGCAATGCAATTGATTTTATGTATTGTATTGCACGCTGATTGCACAGTGTGCCCTTATTGAATTTCTCCATTGTGCGTGTTTGTTCTGTTTTGTTTGCCTCAGTTTGTGTTCAATTGTGCCGCCCTTTGCCGCTGCAAAGTACAGTTGATGCTGCTGCAGGCGTCTTGCATTACAAATTTAACTGCTCGCATTTCGATGGATTTTTCATTTGACAAGCAAACATATTTCAGCTGTTCAATTCCGCTTTGAACTCTGACGCATATTCAGTTTTGTCATCGGCGACTTTTCGACTTCCTTTTTAACAGTCTAACAGTTGCATGTGAATTTTATCAGCCTGGCTCCCTGCACGCCCCTTCTTATTGATTTGACAATTCGCGCGGCGAATAAAACACAAAAATGCAATAAATGCCAGCAAAAGGAAAATATGGCTGAAAAGCTGTTCAAGCCAAAGGGCACAGTGGGAACTGGAGATGGTTATGTCAAACCATTTTGCATTAGATGACGGCAGAAAAGGCAACATGTCAACGAACTAGTGTTGTCGTCAGTGTGTGTGTGTGTGTGTAGTGTGAGCATTTGTGGTAAATGGGATCAGGCGTAGAAAGTTGTTTAAATATGTTTAATCCTTTGATTCATCCCTAAGTGTGCATAATAAACATACTTTGAATAGAAGTTGGTTTCACAGTCTTTTCAATTGTCGAAAACAGGAAATTTCAATGCACAATTAAGTTGTTTGCCTGCCTGTAAACTAATTTACATTTGCAAATATAAAATAATCGACTTGTTTTATATTAAAACGTTTAACTTTCAACTCTTGCTTTAACAAATAATTCTTGTTCTTTTTAAAAAGCTTACACTTGCTTCTTATATTATCAATTGCTCACATGTTTTATGCTCAACTAAAATCCGATTCGATTTCCGTTCTTATCTTTTAGTCTCTGATTTCAGACCTAAAAATAAAAATGAGATCTGTTCGCTTGTAAAATATTTCCTATAGTTATACGGTATATTTGTATTATACTTCATGCATTATTGTCGTTAATTTGGTTTGGAGTATTAAACGTACTTTATAATATATATTTCTCACATACAAACTTCATTCACAAACAGTTGTGTGGCCAGCGAATTATGTGCAAATTAAACGTAAAGCTAATGGGCCTATGATGTCACCCCAGCTCTTATCGAACACACACACAACAGCAGCTGGTGTAAATTGTGTGTGCATTGCATGTCATTTCTTCATACCAGAATATCAATTTCGCTTTGGAATCATTGATAAGCCCACGGCGTATGGTTGGCTACTCGAAATTACGCATACGACAGGTGGACCAAGGTCATTAACTAACGCTTGACTTTGGCTTCATGTAATGTGGCTAATGTGCCCAAAATATATGTCGCAATGATTCAGTTTTCCAATCGCTGCTGCCTGCCTTATCGTAGCCCTCAATGTGCCACACAACGGGGCTTGTTTCTGTTTTGTTTTGTATTTCGTGTGCGTTTATCAAATTGGCTTTGGGCATTCCAATGTTGTTGTAGTCATACCTCTGTACGCTGATTAGATATGAATGCGCACCTCTTTTGCCCCATTGCAAAATGCGTAGAGATTCGTGCCAGAGAGTTTTACACACAAACAACATCTTTGTTCTCGTTCTCATTTTCGTTCTCGTTTTGGTTTTGGTTTGTAACAATAATTCAACGTTTTTATGCGGCAACAAAAATTGTGATTCATTAATTTTTGTCACCACATTTAAAAACGGCGCTCGACGGGTTGCTCGCCGGATTTTGATGGCTTTACACTTGCAATTTGTCAGAGCAAGAGCTCGGGCCCAACATGACCGGCAATTTGTCACAGCCCGGGTCTGTTTGAGCCCCCCTTTCAACGTGCCACACAGCGTTTCATGGCCGTGGCAGCTCACGTGTCCATCGATAGCTCTTTAAATGCAATTAGGCACTTGATCTTTTGCTGTTGCTGTGTAAAAGCGAATGTAATTAAAGGCGATTATTATTACTTTTGCGGTCGTTGGCACTGGCTTTGGATGAGAAAGTCTCTAGATTCAATTGGCAGTAGCCAGAACACAAATTAAATTTCAATATGCGTTGGTGACTGGGGAGTTGGGGAGGAAGAAAGTGCCTAGCTCAAGTGTGTGACATGCGTCCATTAAATTTGCATAAAGCAAATGTTTTCCCAAGTTTTCTCAAGTTCGTTCGATTTGTGTCATAAAGAGAATATGTCAATGCTTCGACAGCACCAGCAGCAGCAGCAGCAGCAACGGCAATAAAGCGTACAAGCCGACAAGGCACAAGTCAACAAGGGGGAAATATGGGTGCACGGAGTGGCCGAACTCGGACCTGGGCCACAGTCAAAGCCGGAGACGCTTGTCAGGCTGTCAATGCTTGGCCACAGGACATGCATGACATTGCTGGACACAAAGCCTCTGCTGCTGTTGTGTGTGTGAAATATGAGTTCAGCCCTTGGCCCTGTTGTGTACATATATTTCTTGGTGCCAGACTTCAGACTCTACCGACCAGGTCATTTACATATAAATAACCAAAACAAGTCGCAGCCAACGAGCATTGATTTGGCATTTGCCAGCTGTATTTCACATAGATAGACGCAAATTCCGCCCAAAAATTCTAATGTGTTTGGGGAAAGCGTTCAGTTTTCGTTTTCCCAGCAGTGCTTTTAATGAGTTTTCCCGCACATTTTATGGGCTGCCTCATTTTTGGCGTATTTAAATTTTATACGCTTATTCACATTCGCCGCTGCGCTCATTTATTTGCCGCGCATTTCTTTTACGCACTTCATTGAGTGCGGGGGCATCTCTAAAATACTTATACTTAAATGCATACTTAAAAAAATATGTATATGCATAGGGTCGTAAAATTTTCAAATGGTTATTTGAGTGCGTGGAAATGGGAAATGATGTATGTGTGTGTGTGCGTAGGGTAGAGCAGACTGTGTGAGTGTGAGTCGATTGAGACGTAAATGAATGTTTGTTCCTTAAGGTGGCAACTCGAAAGGTGCATGAGCGTGTGTATTTTACAAAGATATATGATTGGATTAATGTTCGCTTTAATCTGGCTATAAATATCATTTGTTGCTTTGTCAAATCTTTAAACCAAATTTAAATCTACATTAATCAAAGCTTATACACTCTTTTAACTAATGTTCCTGAAATACGACTTACGAAAATTCCTATCCAAAATATGTTCTTAATTTACATACGAGCTGATTGTCCTATAGCTTCGGCTTTTTAAATTATTTACTTTATTTCAACAAACATAATTGCATTCGTCGTTGCCTCTCTGAATGGCGCATGGTGCAGCTTACTCACACACACACACACACACACACACACACACACACACACATACACACTAGCAGTGTCAACACGTGAACACACAGACACACTGTCGAAGCCAATGGTAAAATCTTATTTTGGTTTAATGCCATTTTGTTTGTTGGCTGCTACGAACAATATTGCAAAAGATTTCTTCATGGCTTTGCTTGCAGATCCCAATTTGTGGGCACGTGTCTCCATCTCAGTCTCTGTGTGTATTTGTTGAAAGTCCATAAAATGCTTTCATATGGCAGCGCATCAGTGAAATTGTTTGGCATTTTACACATTTCGTTTGCAGGAAAGATGGAATGAAAATTGTTCGCTTTGGTTCGGTTTTATTGCCATATTATTTATCAGGCGCTGCTTAACGATTTAAATGAAAAACCTTTTCGGGGTAATTCAAGTGGAGCGAAGAAACAAATAATTTCCATTTTATGATAAAAAACGAAATGCTTTTCAAGAGCTAAACAGAAGCTTATAAAAAGTACGCTTTAATAATATATTTTCATATCGATTACAGCGCGGGGCTTTTTTTTTGCGTTTTTTTGCATTTAGAATTCATGGAAAATTCAGGCTTCAATTAATATGCTTCAACAGCGCAGCAATTACAAATTCGCGACTCGGCTGGGCTCATGCCATTAGCCTTGACAGTCATTAAAGCCAAAATAACTTTGGCAAAGTGCCGACGGATTTATTGAGTGCAAATCAGCCAAGCATCAAGTTGACAGCGGGGTGAATTTAGAGCTATAGACAGGGTGTTGACACAGGTAGACCCAGCTGCCCCTTGTGGCCATTGCACGCTTCTGCGTCTCTCACTCTTTATTTATTTAATTATTATACGAAAGTTGCCCAAGGGCCATTTGCTGGGTGTTGATAGAAGGTGTGGGACAGCGGTTTGCTTTGGCCTCAAGGTCGTTGGCTTTATGGGTCGAAAATGGCTTTGTCTGCTCTCGAGCCATTTATTGGTGGCGCAGCTGCGCAATCTGCGCCTGGTCCAAAACAATTTTTTGGGGGGCCATTAAATTTGCACAGAAATTTTCATATCATTAATGTGTAATTTATGCAATGCATAAATTTCATTTTATCTATGCCGTCTGTCGAATTAAATAAATTGCCAATAAAAGAATAATTTTATAATTTCGACAAACGATATTGATATGCGAATTTACACTCAAGTGAACAAAAGCAAACTTGGCTTATTGCGAAGTGCATTCGAATAAGAAGTCTTTTGGCAAACCGAACTAATCAAAATGCCAAACGGCGCATATTGAAAGTACATTCAAGTGGAAATTTTGTAAACTGCATCCATCAACATCAACAACAAAATCAACATCATGTTCAATGTCAAAATAAAAGTCAAGGAAGGCAACAATACCCTGCCCCGCAGCGGCCAGCGCAGCATTGGCGGCAACGGCAGCTCGCTGCTCGCCGCCGGCGGCAGCGGACGCAACAGTCCCGCCACAGGCAGCCTGCGCAGCTCGCTGGCCTCCTCGAATGGCGGCTCGCTGCGCCGCAAGGGCAAGCACGTGCGCATCGTGACCAGCTACGAGCCCTTAGAACGGGACTACGAGCGCCACAGACAACACTTTGGTAAACACTTGCGAGCAGTTGAGCAGTTGCACTGAGAACTCTTTACACAGCCACTAATCCCGCAATGCCACATTCATTCTTGCAGACAACGTTGATGGCGTCACCGAGCTGCGTCTGGAACAGTACGAGATACACATAGAACGCACCTCGGCGGGCCTCGGGCTGAGCATAGCTGGCGGCAAGGGCTCGACGCCGTTTAAGGGCGACGACGACGGCATTTTCATATCACGCGTCACTGAGGCGGGACCCGCCGATCTGGCCGGCCTCAAGGTGGGCGACAAGGTGCTTAAGGTCAACGGGATTGTCGTTGTGGATGCCGATCACTATCAGGCCGTGCAGGTGCTCAAGGCCTGCGGCGCTGTCCTGGTGCTGGTCATCCAGCGTGAGGTGACGCGCCTCATCGGGCATCCAGTATTCAGTGAGGACGGCAGCGTCTCACAGATTTCGGTTGAGACGCGTCCGCTGGTCGCAGAGGTTCCTGCCGTTGTCCAGGAACGTTACATTCCGCCGCCCATTCAAATAATTCCAGAGCCGCAGCAGCTGCAACAGCCTGTGCCCCAGCAAATGCAACAGTTGCAGCAACAAGCTCCAGCTCACAACTATCAGGGCAATGTGTTTGCCACGCCCACGCCAGCAACGAATGGAATGCTGCTAGAGAATGGCAAAGTATGATTTTACACCTCGCTTTCTCTCTCTCTCTCTATCTTGCACTTGGTTAAATTGATTGATTCGTGTTATCCTTTGTGGTTTTTATAACAGGATTCGGCGCCGCTGAGCTTTATACAACTACACACGACGCTCATACGCGATCAAATTGGCCAGGGACTGGGCTTCAGCATTGCGGGCGGCAAGGGCTCGCCGCCGTTTAAGGACGACTGCGATGGCATTTTCATTTCGCGCATCACAGAGGGCGGCCTGGCGCATCGCGACGGTAAAATCATGGTTGGTGACCGTGTTATGGCGGTGAGTAAACTGGACTAAGTGACAGGACATACGACCGATAAAAGCATTTCAATGTATATACGAATGTGTTTGCTTCACTGCAGATAAACGGCAACGACATGACGGAGGCGCATCACGACGCCGCTGTTGCCTGCCTCACTGAGCCGCAGCGATTCGTGCGTCTCGTGCTCCAGCGCGAGTATCGCGGCCCCCTTGAGCCGCCGACGAGTCCGCGCAGTCCCGCCGTGCTCAACTCGCTGAGCCCCTCCGGCTATCTGGCCAATCGACCAGGTTCGACTCGCAGCTCGCCTCAATGCGTCGCTCTCTTAACTCTCTGTTAACTGCTTTCTAGCCAACTTCGGACGCTCTGCCGGCGATGAGCAGCCCTACAAGTACAACACACTGGCCACCACGCCTACAACCACAGCGACTGCAGCGGCTGTCCACAACACGAATTCGCTGCCCAGCAACAAAACCAACGGATTCGTTACAGCTCCTGCTGTCATTGCAGCTGCAACAGCAGCCTCACATTGACAAGTCGACGGGTCAGCCGGTGCCGGCGCCAAGGCGCACCAACTCGGTGCCCCTGGGCGATGGGGAGGGCGCGCTGAATGGCGCTGCGTCCACCAGCAGCGGCGATTCTGGCGAGGCTCAGGTAAGCAGCCAAGCGTTTACTTTGTAGTGGATCCGCTAGTCTTAGCTTTAGTTAACTGTTTAGTTGTCTGCACGTCATTTTAATGTTGCTCATAAGCTCGTTCGCTGTTCGTTCCCTAATCATGCCCAGGCTAGTCTTAAGTAACCTTTAGGCCAACACTAAAACCAAAAGCAATCCCTTGCGCTGCAGTTGGCCAAACGAAAAGGCAGGTAAGTTACTTCCGTGTTGTTGGCCAACTGACGCGCAAGCTGGCGCCCAGAGATTCACGCAAATTGTTGTTGATACACACATAAACACTCCTTCTACAGTAAAAATATATATATATCTAATTGTGCTAATACATACTGCCAGATTATCAACCTATAACCCTAGCTCTTAGCCAACACATATACAACACATAAATACTACATAAATACAATTTTAGTACATACATATTATTTATATATATACATATATATTCGAATTTGTTTGTGTTTGTTTTGCATGTGCCCTGTGCGCGTTCCTATTCGTGTTTTATCTTGTTACCCTCTCATATTTTGGTCTCATATTATTATAGTCCTCAAACATATATATATGGATAAGTATGCACAAGCAAATTGTGTGTTGTTTTCTGTCCTTGGCTTAAAGCGTACTCTTGCACCAAAAGATTTAAGAGCCCAGTTAAGGGCAGCACAGGTCTGCTGACAGGAGCTGTATATACATATACTATATATTTTAAATGCTACACACATACATATACTACCATCTAGAGCTAGGCAGATTTAGCTTACCACTTAGACCCACAACAAATCAAAAACGAAATGTGTAACGAAATTTACAAAATCCAACATATTTTTGTTTCTTTTTCTATCAAACCAAATGTTGCTTTAAAACTGAACTTTTCCACCAAAAAAAAAAACAAACCAAAACCAAACTTTTCCGAATCAATATAATGATTAAAAACAAATCCCAATTGATTCAACACCAAATGAACAACCACAACAACAACAACAACAACGAGCAGCCCTCATCACTACGGCCGTTGACCAGCGATGATTTTCAGGCGATGATACCGGCACATTTTCTCAGCGGCGGCAGTCAGCATCAGGTGCATGTGGCACGCCCCAACGAGGTGGGTGTCAGTGCTGTCACTGTGAATGTGAACAAACCGCAACCAGATTTGCCCATGTTCCCAGCCGCGCCCACCGAGATGGGCCGCGTCACCGAGACCATCACGAAGTCCACGTTCACGGAAACGGTAATGACGCGCATCACCGACAATCAGCTGGCGGAGCCATTGATCAGTGAGGTGACTATCACAACATCACGCATACACTAAAACGCAAAAAAAAAACAAAAAAAAAAATACTAGAAAATACAAATGTTACACAAAACGCACGCCGTGTGCGTTAAGTGTCGCCGCGCTCTCCCGAGTGCAGCGAAATCGAGACATGTTCCCGTTACCCGACTCCCAATGGGGCATCACATTCGCTGCTCATTGCTCACACGCAATCAACAACAAGGATGAGCGCTTCTTCTTTTCACATACTTATGCACAGCCACAAACACACACTCTCACACTTACACACATACACATATAAACACCTTTTAAAATTTTTGATACAAATGTAATTGGCTGTTTCTATTGTTGGCCCTCATCTTATTTGTATAGCCCTTAAGCACAATTATTCAACTTATTTGGATTTATATTGTAAATAAAACTTTTTTGTGCGCTTTTGCAAACGATTTGATTTGAACGAAACTCATCCTTTTGCTACTGGCACGACGCTCCAAACACTTCAACATAGAGCATAGATTTGTTTAATGTTGGAGTGAACGCAAAAAAGAAGAATAACGTTGCCAATGCACGCAATTAAATAATTATAATTGTAATGTTAAGCATTATGCAAAACACGCACATCGAACTAATTGATTCAAAAAAAAAAAAACAAAAAAGCGTAGTTAGTTGTAGTTGGTTTATGGACTTGGTACGCATAACAAACCGTTAATATTGTATACGATAAGAAATCGAAGATTTTGCATCTGATAATTTTTGCATGCAAGAGTTGAATTGGATTAAAACTGGTTAATTTTAATTGGAAACTAAATAATTCGGTTAACTAACTATTTAACTAAGCCCATAACTTATTTTACGAATTTAAGAATAAAAGTTTAATTGGTTTTTATAACGGAATAAATGAACCAATTAACGCGCACACAATAAAGCAATTACTATTATAATTTTACAAACATTTTTTATACCATTGTCATGGGTTCAAGTTGTTGTAACCAATTCCATACATTTATATTATACATTTTTGACTAAGTCAAACAATGCGTAAATCAAATCTGTGTGTTTGTCATATCCGTCTATTTGTATGCATAGGTATCTTTTGATTCTGAAGCAGATATGTATGTTATTGAAGAAGCATACCAATTCCTTGATTT
>SCDZ01001868.1:0-10592 GCA_004143845.1 Drosophila lacertosa
TTTACAAGATAAGGTAGGCAAAATATGCAAAAATATAAATACAACGTTAACGAATGCAAAAAAACACGTCTGATGCGCTCAAGCTGAGAAATCTCTCTTTTGTAATTTATCTTTTAATAACTCGAGTTGACAGTCGTTAAGTCAACCGTTGCAATAAATATAGAATAAAAAAATAAAAAAAATTTCTGTCGTAGAGGTATGACTCTAAAAGCTTATGCGTGTTACTAGGTAGAATTGCATTGACTTTCTGCATTAAGCTTTCTAACCAAACTCTATCGAATGCTTGGAAGACGTCCAAAAATATTGCAGTGCAGTATTCCCGATTTTCGAAAGCGTTACGATTGACCTGCTCAATAGTTCCGTGTTTTTCATAAAAGCCAAATTGATGCGATCGAAATTTGTTGTGGACTTTTCGAGATGTATTTATCCGAGTCAGTATGAATTTTTCGAGAAGTTTTGATAGACTTTTTAATAGGCTTATAGGTCTATAGGACGAGAGCATTGAGTGATCTCTTTCTGGTATGATGATTGACTTTTTCCATCTCTCTGGAAAGTGGCTAAATTTTGTGATGACATTGAAAAGATGGGGGATAGTACAAACGGCACAATATGAAAGCTCAATATTCAGCCCGGTGACTTTTTCGGGTTCAGTTGATTTTTGATAATACTTACGATATCGTTTGGAAAGAACTCGATTGGGTCATGCTGTTACTGGGAGTTATTTGTTAAAGCCGGTAGCATAAACGAGTTTGTGGCAGGATTTGCCCAAAACTAATCGGCGAGTGATCAAATTCACGAGACGAGATCCCCAGTGTATGTGCTTGGCATTGTAGTCTCCTGCTGCTATGAAGTGTTCTCCTAGTGAGTTGAAGAACTGCATGAACTCGCCTGGCAGTATACGGCGGCTAGAGTAAGTTGGTTACCACGATCCAATTGTATGTTTAAAAATGTGGCCTGTAAATAGTTTTCAGCAAACTCATTATGGCAATTGTGCTTGATACGGTTTCTAATGAGAATACCAGGTCGACCATGCGGTTTACCATCGGGATGATTAGTTCTTTAGAATAAGTAGCCTCATATTTTAAAATTATATTTGTTTGTAAGGTGAGTTTCTGAGAGTAGCATTACATCGATGTGTTTTTCGAGTAGGAATTGAGCTAACTCAAGTTTTAGCGTTCCACGTAGATATACGTATGGAAGCCATTCCACGTAGATATACGTATGGAAGCCATTGATTATGTTGGTTGTTGTGATACCAGCATTTGAATCAAAAGATTTTAGTTTCGCATTAAATCTTGCATAGTTATATTTGGTTTGTTACTGCTCCGGTGGTTGGTCCTGTAGTGTTGGTTCAGTTCTGGGTGTGTTGCTTGCGAATACTGTGTATTTAAGGCAGGGGGCACCTGTCCCGTTTTTAATGCATTTGCGAATGTCACATTTTTGGTTACGGGGCCAAACAAGGACCTTCCTGTAGTCGAAAAGAAGACGTGTGGGTTTGATTTGGATGCCATGAACGGACCGTTTAGAGAGTGTGTCGCTGCACACTCGCTGTTGGCTTCAACTTTTCAGCTTCTTATATATTGGGCAGCCTATGTTGTTTTGTCACACTTTTTCGTGTTGGGGTCGTATTTGCTTGCTGTGCAGTGGGCGGAGTTATGAAGCTCTCCATTAACTATACACACCGCTCGCAGTATACAGTACGATATTGTATGGCCATATTCTTGACAATTCATACATTGAACTGGGCCTTTGCGCTTATGTGGCTGTTCTACTGTTATCCTACGATGCAGTAGGGACTGAAGTTTGTATATTGGGTGCACTTTGTTTTTTTTTAAGGACGTGCTTTCTGGTTCACATTCAACCTTGAAGAGTGGTTGCGGCTTCTTATCCTTGTTTAAGATGTGAAAGACTGTCTTAGCGCTAAATTCGTTTTCTTGTAGCCCCTTAGTTACTTCTACGGGTGTTACATCAGGCTCAATGCTCTTTAATACGAATTTAATACGAAGTCCCTTACTGCTTTTCAGTTGGTACGTGTAGAAGATCTTTTAGTGTCGTTTAAATGCTTCGATAGTGCTCTAAAATTATTTTCACACGTTTCGTTTGAATATTGGTGTCATGAATGCTGCCTTTGACGAGGGGAATTATGTGGAAATTGTCCGTACCAATAAGCTTTATTATTTTGTAAACAAGAGCACTGGAGCTTTTCTCTCTGATATAAATAGGGGGTGGCTTTGGCTTCCTTTCCTCAGCTATAGAAGGCAGATCGTCAGAGTTGTCTGCTAGAATTCCAAATCTATTAGTACTGGAGGGCTTTTGGCTTGTAACTAGGTAGGAATTACCGTGGGTGATTTTTGGCTTAGAGTTTAGGGGGCTCGACTTTCTTTTAATTTGAATATAGCGATCCATTTCAATCTGCACAGTTGGCCTAGTTTTTAAATTGTTTATATTTTGCTCAGATGACAGCGCAGCGGTCGATGCAATAGTTTCGGCTTGATTTATTTTGATCGGTGACTCATAGATGGCGTATTTTGCAGTCGACAGAATTGAGCGGTTGTTGTTGCAGATGTTGATGTAGTTACTGTTGCGATAGTCATAGAGGTTGCTGTGCTAGCTAAGCGCAGGTCTCTTTGGCCAGTGCATCCCTGCATAGTAGCGCACTCTGCGCTTGGAACCTTTAGAGATGTGGACGGTATCGCTATATGCAAGAGGGCGTTTGTCGGGTTGGGGGTGATTGACCGCAGCCGATCTGAATTTGCATTATTGTTATTTTGTTTTTGTTTTTGACGACGACTCGCAACAGCTTTGCCCTAACATAGCATCGTAATTGAACTAATTACTGGAGACAACAAAAATTTTTTGTCCACCTGCAACTTGTTTATCGTTACCTTTGAGTTCAAGCATCCTATTGCCGTAGTTGCTCATTAAAATATTAAATTAACGGCGGAGCAATCTATGCGTTTGTGCTCGCCTGATCCACAATTAAAACAATATTCTTTTTTACCGCTTTGCTGCTTGATCCTTGTGATAACTTTCCTCAGATATGTTCAAACATAGATATCAAACGCTTCTTTGAAGGCTCTGAAGAATTAACATCGATACATTGCACAACTGTATTCGTTTTTTATGTCAAGACCGTTTTCAATATGGCTTATGGCAGCTCCAGTTTCAACATAACCAACCGCTGCTATTTTCTTCATACGCAAGAAAAACTCGAGCAGCGTCTCATTACTCTACTTTTTTGTGTCTTGCTACTGCTGATAAATGCAACACTATTATAGGTACATGAAAATTTTTCTAATAACACGCGCTTGTCAAAATTAGACGCCATTTCAGCTTCCAAAAAAATTTTAGCTGCACCGGTCATCTTTCACCTACCATATACAAAACTATCCGGACTGATTTTCATTTGGTTTTTACTTTGCTTGCATTTGCTCAATTTTTGCATTAATACTCATCCATATCTGCTATTCTCACATGTCATTTGTACTCGAGAGCAACTGTAGTCCTGCTTCTCTACTTCTTCTACTTCTCCATTCCGCTTTTTCATCTATCCCCTAGACGTAACGGTTTCTGGAAAAAGTGATAACGACATCGTGGCGACTTCGAATTTCACAAACACAACAAAAACAAACCCTATAGATTTGAGTAGAGCTGAGTAGCTAATTAGACTTGGTCAACTTATTTATAGCTACATTTAACAACTTTAAAGCAGTATATAACAACGACGACTTTACTCCACGTCTTACAACAACTGACTGTAACGACCGATTTATTTCTTCTTCAACATTGAATTAATAAAGTTACTAGTTGGTTTCTATTCAAACTGCTTTATTTTAAGTCCAGCTTAAGACTGAATCAATGATGCAGAGAATATCTTACGTTTACTTGGAGATTCGTTATTTGTATAAAATAAATGGGCGAGAAGCACTTATCTTAATGTGTGATTATTTACACCAATTCTTGCTTATGTGGCTATTGCGCTTATGTTAATGGTTATTTGGTTTGAGTGTGTTGCGCAGCTAGGCGCGGCTTTTATTGACAATTGTTTGAAAGTGATGCGCAGAAGCTATTGTATTATTATTTATTTACTTTATTGTGTATTTAAGTGTGGACGTGAAAACGTCACTTCCCTTCCCTCAAGTGAAGCCTACGCAAAGGCTGAAACTGTTGAGTATAATGTGAGCAATGGATTTCGTTCCATTTCGATTTCTTGTGTTACATTCTGAGTTTTTTTTTGTATTTTTATCCTTAGGTATAAAAGCATAATTGTATTTGTGATTAAATATTTTGAATATAAGTAAAATGCAATTGGAAAAATTATAATTGCTCTAATTATGTATAGCGTAATATTATTTTTTTAAATTAGATTTAAAATGTCGATGTGTTTTAATCTTTGTTATCTCAAGTGGTTTTCAATTTTAAGTCAACACTGTGTCACTCTTACAAATTTATTTTCAGTTATTGTTATGTTTCAATTAATTTTTTGACAATTTCGTGTAATGGTATTTTCGTTAATTTCTATGTTAAAATTACGATAAGTTCGACATATTTTATAATTCTTTTGTGAGTATTGGTATAAATTACAAATTGGCTTTCAACGACTAATTATATTTGTTACACATTCATTATTTATTTTTTCATTTTTTTAATTAAAGAGATTGTTTTCATTTTCAAAGTAAGTTTACGGATCTGAGTCTAATTAATAAACGCTATGATCGTTATATGGGATTATTTTAATAGTATCTATTAACTTGAGGTTATTATGTATGTGCGATATAATTAATGGTTAATCCAAGTGGATGTTTTGATTATTAATATATTTTGGTTGTTAACATTTTCCAACATGCCATAATTCAGTAATTTGGGTTAAACAGTCCAAGTCGAGAAAGCTGCATGCACATTTCTGGAACTTCGACATATTAAATGAACTGCATGAATTCGAAAGTGAGTGTGTCAATACTATCTATTCCGTCATATACCAAACGTATTACGTCATTTGATTCTGTTCCGTCGGACTCATGACTTCTTCAATAGTTGAAGCTGTCCAACTTGACCTGGAACTGCGAGCAGCGTTCCAAGAGCCACCGGGGGATGGCCACGCCAAAGCCAACACTGTTTTGAACTTTTCCAGAGACAAGTCGTTTGACTTATTGTTGGCAAACCGGGTCGATTTTTAACAAGAGTTGCGGCCACCTCGTGCCAGATTACATTTAAAAGCCCATCGTCGGAAAAATGTATAGCCACCGCACGAGCCACAACAAGCGTACTATAGCCCACTTTTACCTGACTTCTTGCTGGTGATATAAAGACCCGATCTTGTGTGGGGCAGTTCTCTGGTGGACCCCAACGGCTACACATCCGTTATATATATGTTAAACTTGAGCCCACAAGAGCGGAAACGCATTTTGGATACGCCTCAACTTGTAGATTCAACTCCAATGTTTTCCCCTTCCCCCTCATTAACTACCAACATTAACAGCTTACGCGTGCATTCCGACTAGCATATCCTTAACCAATTTTTCTGAGCCACCATGGCTTACTTGTAGACTGCTTAACGTAAAAAATATTAAATCAAAATGTTCTAAAAAGTTTAAAAATTCTGGATCCAGTTTTAACTTGTCGAAAGACCTCTTAGCCAAGTTAAACTTTGTTATTCTTTATTCTCAGTGTTATGAGAATTATCTTGCACGATCTAAAGGCAATTAGCTCAAGACCCTAAGCAATTCTTTAACTTTGTTAAGTTAAAGCGAAGTCTTCTGGCCTCCCTTCCTCTTTCTTTCTTGGGACTGCATAACCAAGTAATGATTCCGCTGTCTCGGACCTCTTTGCAAACTTTTTTCAATCAACTTATTCCTCTGTCTCCTCTTATAATTTTTCTTAACCCAATAACATTGTTTCTTCCAACTCTATCATTGCTCCCACTATATTTCACTTTCCCCTCCTTTCTCTATAAATTCCTTAAAACCCTACTACTCTGGTAATTCAGACGAAATTCCAAGCTTTCCCTTGAATCAACTCTTTGGAAGGAATCGTACATCATTCCTCTTCACAAAAATTTTGGTAGGTCTCATATTACGAACTATAGGGGCATAGCTAAGCTGTCCATCATCCCTTAATTATTTGAAAATTAATTACTTCTTCCTTGCAGCATCTCTGCAAGTGTCTAATTTCCCCTGGCCAGCATGGGTTTGTTAACAGTCGGTCCACTATGCCCAGTTTGTTACAATTTACCTCATAAGTTAATGATAGTTAACTAATTAATTAGTTGAATTAATAAATGAATCTTTATTTATGATGGCTTCTTCATAAATTAGCAAACTGATGTCATTTATACTGACTTAAGTAAAGCTTTTGACTCTGTCAACCTTAATATTTTACTTTCAAAACTCGACCGTATTGGTTTTCCTCCCTCACTTCTCTCTTGGATTTCTACCTATTTAAAGGGCAGAACCCAAAGAGTCATATAAAGATCCCATGTCTCAAACCTGGTTCAAGTTTCTTCTGGAGTACCTCTCGCTAGTCATCTTGGACTGATGATGTAAAGCTTGTTATATCGTCATCCGATTATTTATATCACTCTTGCCTACAGACCGATTTAAATTCTATGTAATTTTTATGTTTAGCAAATCAGTTGTATTTAAATTGTACTAAGTGTATGTTTATGACGTTTAGCCGTACTATGCCACATGTAGTTAGCTATACCATAGACAATTTCGCCTTACAACCTCTTACTACTAAACTTCTATACATATCCGCAGTATAAAACGCATCAGGATCGGATAGAGTCCGTTCAAAAGCAATTTTCGCTTTTTGCCTTACGTGGTTTAAGCTGGGACACCAATCTTAGTTTACCATCGAAGTCCAGTAGGCTCTTACTCCTGAATCTCCCGTCGCTGACAAACCGTAGAACGATACTTTGTGTTGTTTTTCTACATAAGTGTTAATTGTTGGAGACATGGATTCACTTTTTCTTCTAGATCGTCTAAATTTTTTTGTCCCCTTTCGACCTACTAGAAACTACTGTCCTCTCCTCTTGTGTACGTGCACAACGGATTAGGCCTTGCACAATTCATTTCGGGTACTATGCACTCAGTATAGTACCCTATATCACGTATTCTCCTCTGAAATCTCTCTTCCCCTAATCAAATCTTTGCTTGCTAAATATTCACCCCTCCGGATCAGTGGTTTGCCATTTATTTCCATATCTTTCTCTTTATATCTAACCTTTATTATAATTTTCACTTTCAAATCTTAATTTTGTTAGTATAAGATTTAGTTTTAGACTTATATTAAAAACTTGCTGTGAACAGGGGCATAGCTGGCCGGACTGGCAATTAAAATACCCTCATCGTGGAAATGATATTATATATATTTATATTTTCTTTTGGGTTTTAGCAAGTAATCTTTTGTAGTGTATACTCTTTTAATTACTTGAGTTGACACTCGTTAAGTCAATCGTTTTAAAATAAATCATTACTTCTATATATCCCCAATCCGATGGAATGGTAGATCTTTTTAAAAGAACACTGTTGGACTATTTGGAAATTCGGCACCGCAGGCCAACGAGGCTGGGACTAAATTATGTTCTTTGCGCTATGCGCATTTCGCTCAGCCCCCGAATGAGGCTACTACATTTTTACCCACCCAATTGATGCTAAGTGACCAGCATCGTGTGCCCGCGAAGCTCATATACAGCCGTCATCCTCCAGGACCCGTACAGCAGCTACAGGAGGGTATCCATAAGACGCACCGAACCGCATGGGAATAGCAGCAAGCGGCCAAGGCTGCAGAAGTCACAGTCCAGTTGGATCGAACCGACAAAGGTAGTACGCCGGCACTCTGGGCTGGTGTATGAGGTACGACTGCCTGGGAAGCGAGCAATCCAATCGTCTGGCACAGTACCTGGGATCTACCCTGAACGCCTTCGGCCAGGAGACGCGAGACGTCACAGCTGAGAGGCTAACATAGCTTATCAGCAGCTTAAGACAACACTAAAGAGTCCGACCAATAAAAATTAAGATGGAATCAATAAAAATTCTTATGAAAATTCAATTGGTTCTTTGGAGTTCCGTGCCGTTACGATACATCCTGCCAAAGCATTTGCTGTGAGTTTTAATAGCCAGCTCAGCTGTACCTAAGCTGTTGAGCACTGGATAGTATCAAAACGTATCCTACAGTACCTACATTGCTACTATTTAAAACAGCAATGATAGATGTAAAAGTTGACTATTGTAGTACAGCATGGGAATCGGTAATTTTTAACTATCCGATGCTTCCGAAAGTAAAGCTAACTGTTCTTCCTCTTGTCTAGCTTTTTTATTGTCTATTCTTATTACGTATCTGAAATTATCTAAGGCTTTTGATAATACATATGGTTCTAAAATTTCGGTATTAGTCTATAAGACGTACCCTGCTGAGAATGAAAATTTCTGACAATAACATAGTAACCTACTATAAATACTCTTATATGTTAACGGTATGCATCTACTTAATTTTTGTTGTTTTCTTGTGTATTTTGTTGGGTGACATATGCTTTAAGACATGAGAACTCTTCTAAATCTCCTTCAATCTCATCATTCTTTTCTTTTACATTTTTCTTACTTTCTTCTGTTACTGTTTTTGCGTTTAACTCCAAAAGCATGACACTCATTGATACTTGTATCTTTTGTGTATAGTCTATTTTGTACAAGACTTTATGCCACGGTTCATTATTTTCTACATTTATTATTTTGGCCATCATCGAATTTAAATATCTATTAACTCTCTATCTCTCTATCTGTCTTGTGGGGGCTTGTGGGGGTACTGTAGCAACTTCTACATAGAATATGGTTTTCTTTTACAGAAATTCGGCAACTTTGTTTGAGGTGAACAACCACCTCTATAAGATACAAAATTCTATGGCCTAATAAATGCAACAAAATAATTTTGTAACGGTTCTATGGCGTCTTTAGAGTTTGTATTTTCGTTGCGCATAACTTAACACATTTCGTGAAAGAATCTATGACTTTTTCGTATCTTTACTGTTACTTGGACCAATATGGTCAGAGAGAATTCTCAACTTGAGCGCATCAGACGTGTTTTTTGTAATCGCCAAAATTTTTATTTCTATTTTTGCATAATTGCCAAGCCTTATTTGTGAAGCATATATATTAAAGCAATATAAAGTTGTTCTTCCGCTGTGACCGTAAGTCACTTATATATTTATTTTGATTTTAACTAATGCGGCGTCAGTGCTGAGTTTTTGTTAGTGTCTGTTTTTGATTCCTGAGTTCGTTTTGCCTAACATTCTCTTCGTGAGTGTGCTTGATTGTGCATTGTTTACATTTGTTGTTGATTTGATCGACAGCATTATTTGTGAATAAAACCGACTTCTCGACCGTTTTGCTTGCGTGCTACTGTTTTTTTTTCTCGTGTGCCGTTACTATTGTTTGCCTGCTTTGCGCTTTGCACCGAAATACATTTAACCCAATAAACCATTTGTTATGTCGTGCTTCAAAAAATGTTCCAATTTTAAGCTAGCAGATGATTCTGCACCACCGCAATTTGTTAATAACAGGTTGTGTGACAACATTATACATGCGAAATGTTCGGGCATTAATGAGCGTGATACCGACAAACTCGGCATCGACATCCAAATTAATTTCTCCCGAATGTTTAATTCGGTGTGAAATCAATTTTTAAAATTCAACAATGTTGTTAAAAAAACTCACTACTGATTGTGATTCCAGTGTTGAGCTTTTTAGAAATTTAAAATTTGAATCTCCTCCGAAACGTCGGCTTAAGCCCGTTCCTGTACCTCAGCCCTTAAAAAAAACTCACCCAATTTTAGATACGCCACAACTTGTTGACTCATCTCCAATGTTGTCGCTATCCCCTTCCCCCTTATTAACCCCCTTGGCGGCTCAGCAAGAGCTGCCAATCGTGCCTGTTGTTGTATCTGTATCAATCAACAATAGTAACTCTCGAACTCAAGTTCAATCTACTAGCAGCACTTCTACCTCTACCCCTCCTGTGCCAATTTAAAATGTGGTTGCGCCTTGTAAGTGTTTGTTTCAAGACTTTCCTCTGACACCACAAGTGAAGCCGTTACTGCATTTATTGCTCGCAAAACTTCTGCTAGAATCACAGTTACGAACTTTAATGTCTTCACTCCCCGAGAAATTTCTTCTTTTAAAATCAATGTTCCTCGAGACTCATTCTCACTTATTTGTGATCCAATATTTTGGCAAGATCACATGCCTGTCTAAATTCCGTATACATACGCACATCCTTCGAACAGTGCACCCAAAAACTGATCACTTCCAATATTTTTTTTTTTTTTTTTTTTGTTTACTTATAAATAATTGAATATAACATTTATTTATTTATTTATTGAAACGGTTGACTTCACGAGTGTCAACTCGAGTTATAAAAATATAGATTACAAAAGAATTACTTGCTAAAAGCCTAAAGAAAGTATAAATAATTCTAATAACATCACCGACACGGTGGGAGTATTTTGTTTGCCAGTCCGGCCAGCTATGCCCCTGTTCACAGCAAGTTTTGTCAGTGATGTAATAGAATCTACAGTCAAAATGGATAGGAGAAGTTGA
>SCDZ01001899.1:0-11945 GCA_004143845.1 Drosophila lacertosa
CAGTTTTATCAGCATAATTTTGATTAGTGGCTATTAATATAATTAATATTGTTCGTTGGCTTTAATTACGCTCTAATTGCATGAAAACATTTTGTGAGTTGTAGGTGGCTTGGATATTAGCAGCTGACTAATTAATGCATACTTGCTGCAATTTATTAATTAAGCTGTCGATTAGCGTATTGCATTTGAATTGGCGAGATGAATGCATTTAAACTGCCAGTTAAAATTACTTGTGTTTTGAACGTGACAATTGAACACTCAATTATATTCGATTAACACAAATATTTTTAACTTAAATATGAATTGAAGCTTTACAATTTCTATGGAATTGGAAAACTTTTATTGCGAGTTTGTCTTTTCAGACGAAATTAATGAATGAAATGCTAGCCACAATTGGGTAAACTACAAAATGACTCAAATGAAATATTTGATCGATTTTATCAGCGCATTTTGGCTCAGTACAGAATTCGCCTTTCATCGATGGCAGCTGCTTCGATAAGCCAAATCAATGAAAGTTTTTCTAAGCAAATGTTGTAAGGCCCTGGCCCTGACATCCACTTGAAATGCTGCCTCGTCCGCCCTCAACATGTGTCAAAGTGTTCGCTTCAATGAGCTTTAAATATTTGATTTGTTTTTCACACACACACAAGTATATGAGTGTGCGTGTGTGTATATTGTTGGGTGTTGGGGGCGCAAGTTTTCCGTGCTTGAGGGCAGGGGCTGTATTTCTATTCGGTTTTGTGGTTGCCTGCTGTGTAATCTGAAACACCACCACAACAAGTATATATACACACCCACACACAAACACACACAAATGTACTCTTACGCATACATTTATCTTTATATATATGTGAATGTGTATCTTTCTAGCCTGAGCTGCGGTTTTGACTATCACATAATTGTCATTGACAAGTTTCGAATATTTTTGTTGCGAAAATGTGAGCAAATTTTTCACACTTTTCCCAGCGGCACACAGGACACCAGCTGAAAGGAAAACGCATGCTGTTGATATGCCGCGCCGGACTGTCGAACACTCCGTCAGCCGGAACAGACGGGCTGACAGGCAATTAAAACATAAGACAAGCTGGCCCGAAAAAGAGCAACGACTAAGTAAAGCCGGCCAATAAATCAGCGCTGGCCGACAAGACAGAGACAGGGAAATCAAATGGACGGGACAATTGGCTGCAGGCAATGCAAAGAGTGCGAAGTGAAAATTAGAGCAAAGGCAAAGTGGAACTGAACGAAACAACGGCATATAAAATTCAATTCAATTAGAATTCTATTTCTTGCGCTCCGCTTTTTGCCTTCTTTTGCGCTCTTTTTGTTATCGCTTGCAGCTTTTCTAATCAAGCGAACAAACGCGACGGGGGCTGGAATTGGCGTCGGGGCATTTCCTTTTGCTTGTAAGTATCTGGAAGTTGCGCAAAGGCTGAGCATTTGCCGGCGCCAGCGTGAAACGGCCCGGGGGCCACGAAATCAAGTGGAAGGAAAACCGTCCGTTCTGCCGTTGGATTTTGAAGCTCAACCTCATTTGTTCTACAGCGCCCGCTTTCGCTAGCGGTTTTTGTCGACAATTTTCTGCCTTACTACACATTCGATAGCTGGCTCAGACAACCACAGCAACAACAGCAACAACAACAACAACCAATAGCGACAACAGCGACATTCTCGGCTGCGTTTTGTGGCTACGGCGGCAGAGCTTTGAGAAGGTACTCGTAAATTACATTGGAAATTCCTGGGCCATTGATGTTGATTGAGCAAGAAATTGCCGACAACGCCCTGGCAGACGCACGCCCCCATCCCCATCTCATCCCCCAAACCGAGCTGTGCGTGCATTTTAAAGCGTTGCTCAACACTTGTCGCCGCCTCTTCCTCAGCCCGAGGCGCCTGCCAGGCGTGTGGGCGTTTGAGCGTTCGGCCGCGCAAGCGACGGGCGGTTTGCGGTTAGGTTCCGTTTTAACGTGAATTTCCGATATATGCCGCGACCCATCAATGCTGCGCACACCTCCACATGCGAAAGCCAGCTCCGCCCCACCGCCCTTTCATGGTTGGCGGCGACTCTAAGTATCATAATTAATGAGACCGCCCTGCGGCGTGTCCTATTTGGAATGCGTAGGGCATGAGGATGGACGTGGACGTGGGCGTGGCATGCCGCGGTACGCTTGTAATCTCAATTAAACTAGCATTTCAAATACAACACACAATTCCACACAAAATGTAAATGCAAATTGTTTTGCTAAAAAAAAAAAAAATCAATTGCATTAATTGCGCCCATTTTAACGACGTTTCATGCGAGTCAGTGCCGCGCACTTCCGTTTCCGTTTCAGCATATGGCATCAGTAATTGCAAATACCACAAAGTAATAAAATTAAGAACGAAATTTACGATTTAACTCGAAATCATCATTTTTAATGAACGTGCATATACTTTCCGTTGCTTTCGTATATGGGGGAGTATGTGAAATATCTACAAATATTTGAATCCGAATTAATTGACGAATTTGCTATTCTCAAAGGAAGTATCTTTGGGGTATAGATAAGAATCACTCTTTCTCCTTCTTTCAGAGTAGTTAACAACAACAAGCTTATAGTCCTGCCTAAATTGGCATATTATAAGATTTGGTAAATATCTATATCTACAAATTAACATTGTAATATGAATCATAAATTGTTTGTTTAATAGCTGTATTACCATATTGTTAAATATTGAAGGAGCGTTCCAACAACGTTGGTCAACTTGCCATGTTGGGCCGTTCAAAGCCAAGTCAAGAGCCGACAAATCATTTGATTGCCACAATATTCACACACAAACCCATTTAGGATGCCAAAGCCAAAAAACCTTTAATGGAATTGTCCGCTACTCTCATACACACGCACACACACAGTATAAACCACAACAAATTTGAATGTTCGGTTTTGTGAGTTTTGGCAATGCTTCAAAGCGCAGACACTGCCAGATTGAAATGCAAATCGAATAAATAGAAAATAAATAGAAAGCATAAGTAAACAAAGCCTTTCGCATCATGGCACAAACAAGACGAAGGACCTTTAAGAAACCAAACTGTGAATGCCAACCATGTGTGTGTGTGTGTTGGGCGTGTGTGAGTGTTTGTGACTTCAAGTGTGTGCCCCGAGGCAGGGGCAGAGCAGGCGGAATCGCTGACGCTGCGTGCTGAACAGCTTAAGTCGTTATGCGACAACAATTTCCACAGCACTGCCTCAGCCTCAGCCTCAGTCAGAGACGCTGCCTCAGCCGGAGCTCGGCAGCGGCAATATCAACACTTCCGCTTTGTCGTTTAGTCGAAGCAACTTTGATTGCATCGCCCGCGGCGCTTGGCATTACAAATGTGTGCACAGCAATGTGACTTGGCTTATAACTAGACCCGACTATAGTCTGAGGACTGAGTGCCTCATGTTGTTCATGGTTTCTTTGGCTTTATAGCTCGGCTCTTGGGAGCTACCGAGCCGCGAGCTGCGAGCTGCGAGCTGCGAAGCTGATTTTGGTTGCCAGCTTGTATTGATGTTATCGCTAGCGTTAATAACGCTTCGGCCGTGTGTGCGGCTTGGTTTGTTTGCTGCACTCGTTGCAAATAGCTTTGGCTATTGCGATTATGCCTTTTGTTGTATATTTATTTAACAACTTTGGGATCGTCCGAACGTGCGTTTGTTTTCATATTTACGCGACAATATTTATAACACATTTCATGGCGACAATTGCACTAAAAAATTATTGTACAAAATTATACAAAACTAAAAGGCAAAAATGCAAACGGCACAAAATAAAAAAGCACATACACTCACACTCACATACACACAACAATTACACATATACGCTTGCATTTGTTTCATTTTTTTTCTGTGCACTCTTGTGTGTGCCATTAAAACCAACGGCAGACAATTTCTATACTTGTTTCTTTTTTCTACATTTTTTGTTGTACTTTTTGCTTTCTGTTTTTTTTTTTTTATTTTATTTTTTTTTTTTTGAAGGCTACACGCGGCAGCTGCTCATCGGCTGTTTTCATTTCATTTTGTGGCACTGCTGTAAGTATTTTCCTATTGCATTGCATTTAGAGAATTGGCGCGACGCGAATTGCATTTCATGGCCCTGCAGCGGAAGCGGAACGCGTTGCGAAGCGAAACGCGATGACCGTCGCTGCGTATACGCAATGGCACGCGCGCGCGAAAAAATGTGCATAATCTCTCGTGAGTCTTGATTTACCGTTGCAGTTCGCAATCAATGTGCTTGTAATCTGCAACAATGTGCATTAATTTATGCCTGACGGTTGCTAATGCTGCTGCCGTCGATGCTGTTGCTGTCGTTGCTGCTGCTGCTGCTGCTACTGCTGCTGTTGCTGCTATTGCTGCTATTGCTGTTGCTGTCGCGCGCCCACTTCCTCTCAACATACGAAAGCGAATGAGAACGTCACTACGTGAACGACGTAGCAACGCCGCAGACGGTTAACAGACGAATGAACTGCCGAATTTGTGTGAGCGCCGCACGAAGCCCGAGACAGCGTCAGTCGCGCTCAGAATGTGCACAGAATCAAGCGAATTGAGTGCCGAGCCCCGTCGCAGCGCCGACGCCAGCGTCAGCGTCGACGTCGACGCCGACGGCGCCTTCATCGCTGAGAGTCGCCTCGAGTGGCGCGCAGGTTGCACTCAAAACGTTCGCTCGTTTAGTCACTCAGCTCAGCAGGCAACTGCGCTGTTAACAGTCAGCCAGTTAACAGCGCTCGGCATGTAAGTCGTTTACATTAACAGTCTGCCCGTTTACAGGCTGGTTGCGCATACGAGACGTGGGCTGTGCGACGTGGACAGCAGTGGGGCCCTTTGCGGATTGGGTAGTAGCGTTTTTATGGCATCGTTGCCAAATATTATCAGACAAATAAGCCTTCTGTCTAAGCCATTAAATGCATGGCAAATTTGGCTGTCAACAGGCGGAAAACAGCAAAAACTTTTAACAACAAGCCCCTTAAAAAGTCGCACAAAGTAAATTCCAATTAAAATTTCAACGTAAATGCCACAAAATGTAAATTATGCGTAATGAAGTCGTCGACGTTGGCAGCGGTGCGCTGTCGACAGCGTTTTTCCTGTTGTGGTTGCGGTGCGCTGCCTGTCAACACCCTCAACCCCCCTAACAAACGCACACGCACATAACCCGTACAAACACACACAAACACACACTCACACTAACACTCTAAAACATAAAGCGCACAATAACCCTCTTTAGCTTTGTGTCGCAATGTTTGCCTTCAGCTGACGCACGGCCGCTCACAAATCCTGGCAGACAGACAGCGGTGCCACCGAAATACGATGTTGTGCCATGTTCAAGGCGATACCAAGTCCGAATTTGAAGTTGGCTGCGTTTCGGCTGTCAAGGTCCTGAAATTGCCTTCGAGCGCGCTCAGCGAAATCCTTTAAGATGACTATAAATACCCCCCTCGCACACACAGGTATTTCAGGCCAGCATGCATTGTACAAATTGATAAGCACACACACACGCACACACACCTAACTCTAAAACAAGCAATTTTGACATCAAACGTCAACGACTCACGCGCTCACACTCACACACACATACACACACACACACACCCATTCCTGGGCGTTCCCAACCGATAGCGCATACACATGGGACTATTAGACTTCAATAAATTGAATTTGCACAAATTTCAAATCCCAAAACACGCCCAACCCCAGAAATAAAGCCAAGTTACGCCCGCAGCATACGCAACTTGCATCCACAAACAAATCAAACAAGAAATATATTTAAGTCAATGTGAAACGAAGCGAAAAGGGCATGAACAGAACTTCGAGTACTCTTTACAGGTAAATAAATATAACTCCAATAAAAAATATAATTTAAAATAGCTGTTTTAAAGCAACAGCTAAAAATCAATTATTACGAGAGTAAAAACGTTTGTAAATTATTGTTTTAAAATTTACTTTATAACATTAAATTTTTTTAAAATATATCCCAATAAGTATTTAGTTAAATTTAATTTAGTGTATCCCACAAAATATTTATATAATTTAAAATTGTCAATATTGGCAAGGATAGGTTAAGCGAAGGAAGCAAATTTCAAATCAACAAATATTTTGCGCGTGGTAAACCAACCGCAAATTCGACTCCTCTAACTGATTTTGTTTGCATGCATCAATAATAGGGCATTCAAGCGAGAATCGACGGCAACAGCTGCAAATAGCAAATAGCGGAGCAAAGCTCAAAGCGGATTGCTATTAGAGGACCAACGAGGCGTCGGTCGAAATTGCTATGCAATTGACGAGTCCTGTCGTGCACTCCCCGGAGGCAAAGCAACCGTTGCCGCAGCCAGTGCCACTGTCAATGCCACAGTCACAGCGGATCAACAATTGCTGATGCCCAAACTACTATTGCTACTGCTACTGCTGCTGCTGCTGCTGCTGTTGCTGCCGGTGCAGTGCATTACGATGGACAGCAAGCGTGAAACAGCGCGAATCTGCACAGCCAATTCATCCGCCCTGTGGCATGACCAGGGGAGGTCGCCTACAAAATGACTTTTGATTGACATGTTTGACATTCTGCGCGACAAGCATAAATTGCTCGGTCCACACACGCACACACAACAGTTGAATACAGCTACCCCATTTTTATTGCAATTTAAATGCGTCAGCATAATTTTCGAGTTTGTTTAAATGATAAGAGTGCTGCGCTTCAGCTTGGTGCGCTGCTTATAATGCCATCATTGGCTTGGCAGGGCAACTTGAGGAGCTTGCAATTTTTGGCGTGCTTCTCAGAAATATAATATATATATATATGTTTTTGTTTGTGCGCAGCGTTTGCGGTTGATTACTCCATTGTTCGGCGAAAACCTCAATACTCTCGCCGCACTCATGCGCATGTCTGCAACAGTTGCCTGGACCACAGCCAAAAACGTAAGCTGAACCTAGAGCTGAAGCTGCGTACAAACGCACAAAAATACCCCAGTTTCAAGCATTTATATATACCCATAACAGCGCACATTTGAACAGTTCAATGGCCACGCAAATGCAATAATAAGGACAAAGCGCAATCTGCGACGAAATCATCATCATCAGAATGATGTCAGCCATGTGGTCAGCATGCGACGCCGCTGGCGCACTAATGATGACCACAGTCCATTAGCTGGGTCCCATTTGACGCCAGTGCAGGCCAAGCCGAACTTTGGACAAATAAACATTTTAATGAAACATGAAATTTGTTCCAAAAAATGACATAAATCAATGTGTTCACAAAAGTTCAAGTAAATATAATAACCTTTCTTTTACCAATTATATGTTGAAGGCAGTAAATATCTAAATCCATATCAATAATACCTACATTTTAATGTAGTGCAAACTTTGAATATTATATTACAATACCCTTTATGATTCTTACTCTGGTGCCCATTTATTCTAATTAGATCGGAATGTAAATAATTGCTATATATTTTTCAATAACTAATTAAAACCATGTACAAATTCAAATTGAAATTCAAAATTATGTTTACTATTTGGTATTGCATACATTTAAGGGCCATTGTGGCTGACGAATAAGCCGCTTGTTGCCTATTCCAAATAATGACCAACACATACTTGCCATATATAAATTATAGTTGCACGCAACAGAAGCATATGGCGCTTTGGCCAAATACAATAAAATAATCCAATTATGAGCGAACGGCCGCCACAAGAGCGTTTAATTGACTTTTGCGTCGGGCAACTGTTAAACGGAAAACTGCGAACAACAACAAATCTAATAACAACAATAATCGTCATAAACATAAACATAAACATAATAGATGCCTGGCTGGCCCCGGGCTGTCTCTCTGGGTGGGCAACCAACCGGACACCTGAGCAGCTGGACACAGCAAGACTAACAAGAAGCCATTTGACTAATGGATGCTGTTGCTGCAGCTGCTCTTTGGCCCCCTCCGCTGGCGGGCAATCGCCCAAGTTTGCGGCTGCTTGAATCTCTATTTGGTTTTCAGCAACTGTTAGTCATGGCTTTGGTTTTGGCTTACACATCAACTCTGCCCTGCCAGCCCCAATCTGCGTGTGTGAGTCTGTGTGATTTTGCGGATTTTGCCGAAATTACGAGCACGTGACAAAATCAACAAAATTAATTAATAAACTTTGTCAAGCACTTCCTTTGCTGACGTGTCATGTGACAGTTCTCATATTGCCACCAATCTGGAGGGGCTACAAAAACAAATTCCCCCACATGCCACAACGCACACATACTCACACACACTTAGTGTGTGCTTGCCACTTGCACAGATACCGTTAGATGCCACAGCACCTTAATGCGAAACAGCAGCCATTGCCTTCAGGTAACCAAGGCCCGATCGTTAATCAGTATTGAATTTGCGGCATTGCTGCCAAGAGACAAATGTCAAAAGCTAATTTCCCGCTACCCGTAACGAAGTTGTGCACAAATTATTGATTGAAGAATCGAGACGATGACTTTAAGAGAACATCTAACTTGCTGTAGTCAAATGCAGAAATTGATGTGAAGACAATCACATGGAATAATTTAAAGCAAACTTTTAAAATAGTTATTTGACATATTGAGCAAACTTTAAGCACTTGAACGAGTTAGTTCCTGGGGCACTTAAAGTGCAACTCTCGTCTTTTATTATGCTTCACACTGTGGCACTGTGGCGTAATTGTTTGGGAACTTTGTAATTAATTAATGGTCAGCTAATTAGTGACCGTAATTAACCACTCGACAAGTTTTAAGCACCCTGCGTGACTTGTACACAAAAACTATGTGCCAACTTTTAACTTGCATCCTAACGCATCTCGTAAATTCTACATAAATTATTAATTGCCGCAAGGCAAACACAAATTGTGATTAATTATGGCACACAATAGCTAAAGAAAGCACACACACACACACGTACATGCTTGCTTATATGCTAAACAATGGGATAACATTGAATGGGCCCAACCTCCTTTTTGTTGTTTAAGGACGCCTAATATAGCTGGGCACGTCATGATTTATGATTTGCTCTTGATAATGACGCATCGGGAGCATCGAGAGCACGAGCAGATATTGCGGCGGGCGCTGGAGCATTGACAGCCACATATCAAACCAGAGGCATTTGCGTTTTGACCTTTGAACCCCCTTCCCCGCACTGGCGCGCAGGAGAAGAAAGAAAAAAGTGACTAGCTGTTATCAGAGTTACTGCAAATGGCGTGAAAGAATGCGCAGCGCTTTATTTTTATGAGCCAGCAGATAAAACTGGGCGTGGGCTGAGAGTGGACACGGTGGGTGGGTGTGTATGTGTGTGTATCTGTGTGTATCTGTGTGTTCCAATATGCAGCCAGCATAATAAAATAAAAATGCTCAGCTGCGGCGAGAAGTAAGTTGAGTCTGGGTAAACTGGAGAGCAGCTTACAAGCCATGTAATGCCAAAATGACAGCCATGGCAAATGTTGTAGTCGGCCACGCCACATAAAAAGCTCACAATTATGTTTGCGTGCAGCTTGTGGGGCATGCGGCATACGGCATGCTGCAGGGGGCAGGCGGCGGCACCAACTGAACTCTCTGCCGTGTAGCATGTTTTAGGGGCTTCTAAGCAGATAAACGCAAAATTGTTCCTGCAGCTTCTTCTGCTGTTGTTATAGCAATAGCAGATGTAATCGTGCCGCGAGGCGAGAACAAAATGTCTATTATTAATTTTAGTACATTTCAGCAGGATTCACTCGCGGGTCCCTCCTGTTGGCCCTTCTGCCCCTTCTGCTCCTGCAACACTTTGCGAATATGTGCGTTAGCAATTAAGAGCAATTTCAATAACTCGTATCTGCTACAGATTGCACAGCATGCTGGCCAATTTAATGACCATCATAAATTGTTGCCAGCTTAAAGCCACTATAATGGCAACTACATTCAATATAAAGCTTATGGCTTTAAAGTTTTGCTCTTAAGCCGAAATGACGAAAAAAAACATTTTACAATTACTAGACAACCAAAGGAAAGAAACCAAAAGTTTATGGAAAGGACTTTTTTTTGTTTAGCTTTAATTGCCATCAATAATAGAAATTTCCATTCCTGATTCCATTTAAAGGCATTTTACGCATATTAATTTTGTGAGAAAGGTAAGGGTATCTTTTTTTTAAAAGAAGGGTAACCTAGCAACTAGCTTTCAATAAACTATTTGATGTACAATTCCAAGAACTTTGTAGTATATTTTTATGCACACAGAATACTTGAATTTAAATAAACCAGTTTTATACAAGTATTTGCTTTATTGTTAAATCTTTAATTTTAATATATATAGTTTTTAATTTTTGGACAGCTGACATCAATGCCACCTTCTGTTTATGATCTGGGCGCTTAATTGAAAAAGTTCAAGTGACTTGTCGCTGGCATCACTCATACGACGCGTGCGCCCGACAACTGCCAGCAAGTGCCCCGTTCGTAATTATGACAACTGCTGTCTATTTTTTTTACTCATAAATGAATTGGCATTCAAGTGTGCAACAAAGTAATGCACATGCTGTTCCAATGCGTGTTGTTGATGTTGTTTTTTGCTGCTGCCGCTGCGTTCAAAGCGCCGCAAAAAATAAACAAAAAATCAAAACAAAGGCAAAGCCACTTGCAAGCGGAATGTAGAAATGTAGTCAGAGTTGGGTTTTTGTTTTGTTTTATTTGCTGTTGGGGAACATAATTTATTGCAGTGCAGCAAGCCAAAAGTTTTGTTTACTCTACGACTTTTGGTAGGCGGGCATTGGGCCGTGCTTGTGGGTGTGGGCGTGGCACTGTAGCATGACGAAATAATAAAAACTAAAAGTTGACGTTGACGATTCCAGGCAAACGGCAAACACATACACCCAGCAAGTAAATTGGAAATAAACAAAATGCGGTTGCCTGTATGTGACAGATGCTCTATTTCACTTGCTTTCTCTTTCTCTCTCTCTCTCTCTTATCTTGCACTTTTTACAGTAAATTGCGTGCAAATTTGTCAGTGCGTTGATTTGCAGTATTTTATGCACAGTTTTGTTTCAGTTTTGTTTTTAATATTCGTACACTTGTGAGCAAAAAGTTTGCATGTTTGTTTGCATTTACTACTGTTTTCAGATTGTGATTCAGCTGCAGCTTTGGCTCTGTGACATGTGCAGTTTAATTGAGTGATTATCCCAGCCGGGGGCGCAGACAACTAGATGAATCTGCAACATGAGAAAAACCCACAACATGTGAGTGATAAACAATTTATGTATATTATTAAATTCTATCAGCAATTGTGCTTAATTGCCTATCTGCTGTTTATCCGAGCACTGATAGTTGTAAGCTTAATTAAAAATGTATGTGAATAAACAACAACAGCCATGCAATTGAAATAAAACAAAAAAAATGTAATCAACAATAATTGCTCTTATCCTCTTTCTTAAACAAACAAACAATTTCTCGTCACCAGGCCAACTAATGCCTGTAAACTTTGTGTTAAAAATCGATTCACGTCCTCAAACAGATCAACAATAAGTCATCTTTTTTTCTTGCCAATTAGTGCGAGATAATAAAAGGGAAATGTCAACTATTTATATACCCTTGCAGAAATTATTCAACTTTGAGTTTATTTATGGACATATATAAACATCTTCATGTTTATTTGTGGAATCTTAATTATAATTTATATGACTATTGTCATGAATTTCAATGGTAGATTAGATCCAACTTCTAAATAAAATAGCTTTTAAATACAATATAATTATTATTCACTAACATTTTTCTTTTTCTATTTAATATGTAAATATTATTTTTCTCTCTCTGTTTATTATCACTTTTATCATTCGTTGAATGAAAACACTTCTGTTTGTTTTTGCGCAAACTGAAGCCGTGACTTAACCTTTTTAAAAAAGCCAACCAACTGAACTTTTTAAGCTTTAAATTGAGTGTAATTTAAGCCGATATGAATTAGTTTTAATCCGGTTCTGCATTGAGCG
>SCDZ01001914.1:0-12627 GCA_004143845.1 Drosophila lacertosa
CGACGTATTTCTACTCTCAGAACACACACCTTACAAACAAATATATTTTTAAAATACAAGGCTACTTATTCTACGGAACAAATCATCCCGATGGTAAAGCACATGGTGGGACTGGTATTCTCATTAGAAACCGTATCAAGCTCCATTGCCATAAAGAGTTTGCTAAAAACTATTTGCAGGATCATCTATAAACATACAATTGACTCGTGGTAACCAACTTACTCTAGCCGCCGCATACTGCCCTCCTCGCTTCCCCATACAACATCTCCCTTTGCTTACGATACAGCTATTTTCAGCCGCTCCAAATGCCTAATACAAGCATCTGCGCAACTAGCTCGTCATCTGCTCGACCTAGAAAAATGGCTATCTGATTGGCGAATAAAAGTAAACGAACAGAAATGCAAGCACGTTAAGTTTACCCTGCACAGGCAAGACTCACACGGCGCAGGCATATTGAAGCTAAGAGAACACATTTGAAACTGAAAGCCAATAGCCTCCATTGGCTTATTAACGCTGGCTCGCCTCTTAGTCTAGACAACAAGGTCCTCTCCTCTACAATTCTCTGCTATAACCTATCTGGACATATGGTTCCCTGTTATGGGGATATGCCACCAATAGTAATATTGATATTATTCAGAGAGCCCAGACAAAGATCTTGAGAACCATCATACAAACAAAATACAATGGACATAAAAATTCAACCAGTCAGAGATGTAATAGCAGAACATAAAGCAAAGAACTATGGCAAGCTCTCTTCGCACCCCAATCATCTCGCGAGAGATTTGAAAAGGTTGCGCAGTCGATTCCGTCTTTGTCGTAATGACCTACCAACCCGGCCATAGACTCTAGTGCAGTGCAATCACATTGCAGTCCAATTGAACTGTTAGTAAATGTTTAGTTTTAAGATTTGTATACTTATTGTTAGTCTCATAATAAAGAAAGGCAAAGAACAATAAAAAAACCTTTTGTTTTGACATTTGTCTGCTATATCCACTATATCTTTTTGACTTCGTGGACCAAACCACATTATATATATTGAAGCTTTTATTATTGATAGTTTTGGCTGAAGCGTCGAAAATTACACTTAGCTTATTCGTTTTTATCGATTACTTTATTTCATTATTCACCTCGAATATACAGCTGTGTTCATAAAAATAGCAGTGTCGCGCCTCATCTCTTTCAAAACAGTTTTTAAAACATTTCCAGTCTTCCAACTTTAACAGGCGATACCTATTTGGAAAGGCTAGAATGTAACCGTTATGAAACAAAAAAATCCTGGTACGTTTGAACATTCTTCTTCTTGTTTTTCATGTTTTTACGCAAATACCCACGAAAAGAGCTGTTCATTAAAATAGCAGTGCGCATTTAAAATTTGAAAAAAACCAACGAAACTAGAAGGAATCTTAAATTTTTATGTTTTACATGTTTATTGGGGCTTAATATATAGCTTAAAATAAAAAACCGTTCTTTGTTCAATTCAGCTTGACACCGGGGCGGCATGGAGTTAATGAGGTTCTGGCAACGTTTCAACTAGATTTCTGGCTATTCCTCATAAAAAACTTGGTAAAGATGGGTGTTTTTTTTTTTTGAAGGATTGGTCAGGTCTACTATTCCTATCTTCTAACAATTTTTCGATCGCATTTAGCTCTGGAGACAGCGCTGTCCATGGCATTACGTTGATTTTCTCAAAGGCAAACCACGCTTTGGCTCCTTTACTTGTGTGTTTTGGATTATTATCTTGTTGAAATGTCTACTTTAAAGACATTTCCTAACTCGTATATGAGACTTGTGTATTTGTATCAATTTTCACAATCTGGTTATATCCATGACCAAGTTATCATATGGACGCAAAAAATCCAGTATTGGAAAATAAGGCCCATACCATGGTGGTCAGACCAACTGACTGTTTTGTTTATCTTGAGTTGAAATCTTTGCTAGGCTTACGATAAACATACGAGCTAGTGCCACCAAATAAAACTAATTTCACTTTAGTCCGACCTCAATATGTATGGCCACTGTTCGAAGGCTAGCCAATATGGATTTTAGAAAAACTTCAACCATGCAACCACATGCTTTAGCATCAAAAGTGGTACCTTCCTGGGAGCTCTCGCACCTCGATTATGACTAATGAGTCGGCGCAGTACTGTTACAACAGTAATCGACTGGATCAGATATTTTTTTTATCTTGCTGTGCAGCACAGTGCGTCTCTCCTCAAAAACAGTGGAATTACGCTTACGATCTCAAATTTCTGCCTTCTTTTCATGGTTTATAGCATTGAATACCATGGTAGCACTGCATCATACTACTTTTCAAGAATTTATATAGGTTTTTCTATGATATCGTAGGCAAACTATCAGATTGCTCTTCCCGAACCAGCAATTTTTTCCTTAGCTCACTAAAAATAAAAATATCGCATATTTGAATAAAATTTTTTTTGGAAATACACAATAACTAAAGCGAACTACTAAATAATTGTGTCTTTATTTTGTACATTTTTTAACGCTCAATTTGACGTCATGCAAGTGTTAACTTTTCATTTTTTTGGATATTGTAATAATTAATATGTAGCATGCTATGGTGGCTTATTTAGCAAAGCAAACATAATATTAGGCCAGTGCATTTTTGCTATAGGATTTTTTTTAGATATTTGCATACATATGACTTTCTAACTTTATCCATCCTTTCAAATGGATTTAAAGTTCTAACTGTGCGAAATTAAAATATTGTTTGTCTCATACCTTTGCAAATAGGAGAATTGTCAGTAGACAATTTTTTTACATTATTACTAACTAAATATTTTTTAACATTGGTTTCATCCGGTACCGAGCTTATCGAACTGTCGTCTTTAAGCTGCAGTTTTTGTTGTCACTGTGGCTGCAGGTGTTGTAGTTGTGTCGGAAATTTTTGGTGATAAGGTTGTGGTTGTGTTTTGTCGCTGATGATTTTTGTTGACAGTTTTGAATTTTTTTTAACTGAAACTTTTCTGTGTCAGTCCTGAATTCGCTGTATTTCAATTCGACGAAATCTCGACCACAAAGTGACAACTTTTCCGATGTAAGGCCTTGAAAACTCCAGTTTTACAATAATCGCACGATGGCAAAATAAGTATATATTTGTATTATACTTTTTGAAAACATAAAAAGAGCATTGTTTTTGCTTTTTTTTTTTTACACTCTGCCTTTCACCACTAGTAGGGGATATCACGAGTTTCTTATTTTTTGCGACATGTAGCTGCAAGTATCTAGCACTTGGCAGAATCCTGAGGATGTCGAGGTACCAAAGGGTAGACGCCTTGGCCATACCAAGATGAAAATAAATCAATAAATTCGACGAGTTATACTTTCAAATAGAGACGAATTTAAACAAATTATAAATTCGTCTCTTATGTAACTTACATCGGCATCGTACATCTAAGGGCCAACGCGGATACACGGGCAATAATTAATAAAGTTCTATCTCTGTGCACAATTTTATTACTTCGGAACTGATTTTAGTTAACGTCTAATTAGTTTAAAACATTTGAATTGACAAATTTTGTGCTCTTAAGCATCTTGTTGCATTCAAATTTTTGCGAATAGTTTGTACTCCGAACCCAGGGTATCTCAAAGGCGGACAATCTCTACTATTCTCTTTGTTTTCGGATAAACATGTTCATATTGCACACATTTTTGTCGCCACTTTCTAGGCTAGTGGCTTGCACACTTAATTCAAAAGTAGTAAGATTTGTTGGAGATGTGTGGGGGTGTTGCACATTGATTTATTCTATAAAGTCCCCTCAATGCTTAATACAGACAAATACCGATGTTGTTTTACTTAAACATAGTAAACTAAAGACTATGAACATAATTGATTATAACTGAAGGTAGCCCTATGCCGGTGCTGTCCATGACTGAAGTTTGAGCCACGTGCAATGTCAGTAAAATTCGCTAATGTCGCACTATTAGCAAGCCGCTATGCGTGCACAACTGACTTGATTAACTTTAACACACTTATAATTTACGAGATGTGCATAAATAATTCAAAATTTTCAATTGTAGAATTTCGAAAAGCCGTGGATTATTGATCGTACGGCTTTCTTTCACAAACTTTACACGTTTGTTGTCAATATGCTAGAAGAAAGAGAGGAACAAACCCTGCAAGCTTAATAAACGGCTATGCGTAGTCTTATTATAAAAATTAAAGTCTAAAATAACTACCTGGGATTTAAAAATTGCGGTTAAATTTATGAACAAACCAAACCTTAAAGCTTTACTACTTCAGTGATATTTTTTGTTCAATTCCAACAATTTAATTAAAGTTATTACTATTTATGATTAATAAAAACATACTTAACCGAATTTGTTAGCTTTCTCATTAATTGATTGTTATCAATTAAATGGGTGAAGAAATCAAAAAATAAATATATAATTGTTGTGTGTATAATATATGGAGATTTAAAGTCTCTAGCTTTTGTGGCTTCCAAAATTGCTGCCTACGCACAGACGAGTTAAAAATCGACGGCATGCACAAATCCAGTTTATTTAAAATGTAATCTTGTTTGAAATGTGAAGTGTTGGTAAATATTTTTACGTCGATTTTAAAATTTAAGCCTGGGCATTTGATGTAAATACTCGTACATACGCATGTCGCTCTATCTATGTGAGGTTTAAAGTACTGTGAGCAGGATTTGCGCTGTCGCTTACATCCGACTGAAACTTTCTTAATAAGTTTTATATTCTAAAAAAAAATTATTTTATAAAATTGTACATTTTGCAAATGCACGTAACAGGTTTAGGGAAGCATCTCCGAGCGCATGAAGTGTACATATATTCTTCGTCCCTCCCTGAGACAATAAGATAAGCTGAAGATTTAGTTTTTTGTCTATTTTTTATTTTTTTTATTTTATACCTTGCTTATATTTATTAAATCTTTTCTTCATTATGGGACTAACAATAAGTTCACAAATCTTATAACTAATCATTTACTAACAGTTCAATTGGACTGGAATGTGATTGCACGACCCAAGAGTCTATCGCTGGGTTGGTAGGTCATTACGACGAAGACAGGATCGACTGCGCAACCTTGTTTAATCTCTCGCGAAGTGATTGGGGTGCGAAGAGAGCTTGCCATAGTACTTTCGAACGTACCACGGTGCCCCGGTGATGGTTCTCAAGATCTTTGTCTGGGCTCTCTGGATAATATCAATATAACTATTGGTGGCATTCCCCCGTAACTGGGAGCCATATGTCCATATAGGTTTTAGCACAGATTTGTAGAGCAGGACCTTGTTGTCAAGCCAGCCAATGGAGGCTATTGGCGTTTAGTTTTAATTGTGTTCGCTTAGCTTCAATGTGCCTGCGCCATGTGAGTCTTCTATCGAGGTGGACTCCCAGAAATGTCACTTCGTTTGGTTGCGGGACTGCGGTGCAGTTTATTGTGAGCGTTGGGCAATGTTGCCTGTTCAGAGTAAACGTAACGTGCTTGCATTTTTGTTCGTTTACTTTTATTCGCCAATCAGATAGCCATTTTTCTAGTTCGAGCAGATGAAGAGCTTGTTGTGCAGATGCTTGTATTAGGCATTTGAGCGGCTGAGAATAGCTGTATCGTCAGCAAAGGTAGATGTTGTAAGACGTGTGCTTGTTGGGATGGCTTCTGTATAGAGTACGTATAATGTTGGCCTAAGTACACTACCTTTGGGATCTGCAGATCCGATCGTATGATCGTTGGACAAAGCAGTGTTGGATCTAACTGCAAATTTTTTGTCGTAGAGGTATGACTCTAAAAGCTTATACGTGTTACTAGGTAGAATTACTTTGATTTTATACATTAGTCCTTCTAAGCAAACTTTGTCGAATGCTTGCGAGACGTCCAAAAATATTGCAGTGCAGTAATCCCGATTTTTGAAAGCGTTTCGTATTTCAGCTGATATACGATTGACCTGCTCAATAGTTCCGTATTTTTCACGAAAGCCAAATTGATGCGATGGAATTTTGTTGTGGACTCTTAGAAATGGATTAATCCGAGTCGGTATATATTTTTCGAAAAGTTTTGATAGGCAGGACAATAGGCTTATAGGTCTATACGACAACGGCAGTGTGTGATCTTTTCCTGACTTCGGTATCATTATGATGACTGACTTTTTCGATATCTGGAAAGTGACCTAGTTTTGTGATGACATTGAAAAGATGGGTGATAGTACATACGGCACAATATGGAAGCTCAATAATCATTTTAGGGGTAATGAGATCGCAGCCCGGTGACTTTTTCGGGTTCATGGGAGAAACTCGATTGGCTCATGCTGTTGCTGGGAGTTATTTGTTAAAGCTGGTAATATAAAAGAATTTGTGGCAGGATTTGGTTGGAAAACATTTTTAAGGTGAGCGGCAAATGTGCTGGCTTAATCTCCATCGCTGCGGGCCCAGCCGCCTGCGGAGCTCCGTATAGACGTCACAGTTTCTGTTGGCGAGCTTAGACTTGAGTGAGCTCTCCAAAGTGAGTGTTTTGTAGAAAATTTCGATAATTTCTCTATGCAGCGGCGTTCGGCATATGCTTCTTCTTTGTTTAAGGCTTTGGTTAGCTTACGTGTGGCCTTTTTTAACTTGTGCCGTGCAGATGGCGATTTGTGATTTTGCCATTCTCGACGTAAGCTTCGCTTTTCAAGGACGAGCTGTTCGATTTGAAAAGTTGTCTTTTGGTTGTAACGTGCTTGTGTATTTTGAGGTGTTGAAAGTCGAGCGGCGATGACTAAGACGGACTCAAGTGCGTTAGCAAAGTTGTCGATGTTTTCGTCGGCATTGAGAAGAGGTTCTGATCTGAGGATCTGAGAGAGATCTGAAAGACTTTCAGCGCTTACAAGAATAATAATAATAATAATAATAATTTCGGAAAATATTTTTAGTAATTGCAAAGTCGATTAGATCGGGTAGTTTCTAAGGGTGTGTTGGCCAGTATGTTGGTCTACCTGGAGAGACATGGTCGAGCTTGTTGTTGGCTTTTATAATTGCATAACAAAGATGCTTTACTTTTAGGTTCACGAGACTAGATCCCCAGTGTGTGTGCTTGGCGTTGTAGCCTCCTGCTGTTATGAAGTGTTCTCCTAGTGAGTTGAAGAACTGCATGAACTCGCCTTCAGTTATGGAGAAGCGAGGAGGGCAGTATACGGCGGCTAGAGTTAGTTGGTTACCACGATCGAATGGTATGTTTATAGATGTGGCCTGCAAATAGTTTTCAGCAAACTATTTATGACAATGGTACTTGATACGGTTTCTAATGAGAATACCAGTTCCACCACTCGTATTTTAAGATTATTTTTGTTTGTAAGGCGAGTTTCTGGGAGTAGCATTACACCGATGTGTTTTTCCAGTAGGATTTGAGCTAACTCAAGTTTATGCTGTGAAACGCCATTAGCGTTCCACGTAGATATACGTATGGGAGCCATTGATTATTTTGAATAAAAAGATTTTATTTTCGCATTAAATCTTGCATAGTTGTCCACATAAATAACATGAGCTCCATATGGCTTTGCTGCAAGTTATGTAACATTGCTTCAAATTTGCTCTGTTGCTGCTCCGGTGGTTGCTGCTGTTGTGCCGTGTTCAGTTCTGTGTGTGTTGCATTCGAATTCTGTGTATTTGAAGCAGGGGGCACCAGTCCCGTTTTTAGTGCACTTGCGAATGTCATGTTTTTGGTTAAGTTTCCGGGTCCAAACGAGGATCTGGCTTCAGTCGAAAAGAAGACGTCTGGGTTTGATTTGGATGCTATGATCGGACCGTTTTAAGAGTCTGTAGCGGTAGCTCACTGTTGGATTCGACTTTTTATCTCCTTATATACTGGGCAGCCTTTGTAGTTTGCCGTGTGATTACCACCGCAGTTGTCACACTTTTTTGTGTTTGGGTCGACTTTGCTTCTTGTGCAGTGGGCGGAGTTATAAAACTCTCCGCAAACTACACACACCGCTCGCAGAGTACAGTACGATCTTGTATGATCTTGACAATTCATACATTGAACTGGGCCTTTGCGATCGACTTCGCTCTTCTTTAGGGGCTTAATTTTCGGTTCAAGTTCTATCTTGGTGTAAGATGATAAGATGTTAAAGACTGTCTTAGTGCTAAATCCTTTTTCTTGTAGAGCCTTAGTTAGTTCTGCGGGTGTTACATCAGGCTTAATGGCCTTTAGTACGACTTGTAGTCCCTTGCTGCTTTTCAGTTGGTAAGTGTAGATGTTCTTTTTAGTGTCGTTTAAATGCTTTGATAGTACCCTAACATTATTTTCAGACTAAGTTTAATTTTGGTTTCATGTATGCTGCCTTTGACGAGGGGAATTATGTGGAAATTGTCCGTACCAATGAGCTCTATTATTTTGTTAACGAGAGCACTGAAGCTTTTCTATCTGATATAAATGGGAGGTGGCTTTGGCTTCCTTTCCTCAGCTACAGAAGGCAAATCGTCTGAGTTGTCTGCCAGAATTCCAAATCTATTAGTACTAGAGGGCTTTTCGCTCGTAACTAGGCTGGAATTACCGCGGGTGGTTTTCGGCTTAGAGTTTAGGGTTTAGGCTCGACTTTCTTTTAATTTGAATATAGCGCTCCGTTCCAATTTGCACAGTTGGCCTTGCTTTTTCATTGTTTATATTTTGCTCAGCTGACACCGCGTCTTGGTTTGTTTTGATCGGTGACTCATAGACGGCGTATTTTGCAGTGGACGGAATGGGCGGACAGTCGATACTGTTGCAGTTGTTATTGTATTTACTGTTGCGGAAGTTAAAGAGATGTGCTACTCACCGTAGATTTGTGAATGTCTCTTTGAGCAGTGCATACCTGCAGAGTAGCGCACACTCAGCTTTAAAGCTTTTGAGATGTGGACGGTATCGACGGAGAGCAAGAACGCGCTCTCTCGCTCTCTATGTGCAAGAGTTCGTTCTTCGGGTTGGGGTGATTGACTGCAGCCGATCTGATTTTGCATTATTGATATTTTTGGTTGTCGCGGCGACAAAAGAGAAGTACGCGTTATTTCGTTGCAAAGAGAGCCGACGCTCGTGTTGCTCACGTTTCTGCTGGTTTAGCATGTCTTTTTGACTCATCGTCTTAGCCGAGGTTTAGTTTATTAATTTGTTTATTAGTTTATTGGTATTTATTATTCAATTTATTAAGTATATTCTGTGATTTCATCACACTAAGCGGCCTTCGCGATATATAATATTTGTTGAAAGAATCTCTCACTACACTGTTGAGTTGAAGAAATATTTTCCCGGAACACAATAAAAATCACGTCTGCATGCGGCGAAGACTCAGACTCTATAAATGTGCTGTGTTAGAGATCAGAAAATTCGAATGGAATTTTTCTTGATCTATGCCTGATGACTCATAGGCAAGAGTCGTCGTTCATTGCAGACGTGATTTTGTGCTCCGGCAAAAAAATTCTGAAACACAACAGTGTTGTAAAAGATTCCTTCAACAAATATTGTATTTCGCGAAAAGACTCTTAGTGTGATGAAATCACACAAAATAATTACTTTATTAATTAATAAAAACCAATAAACTTATAAATAATTTAATAAACTAAGCCTCGGCTAAGACGATGAGTCAAAAAGACATGCTCAGCTAGACGAGTATCGGCTTTCTGTGCAACGGTAGAGCGAGTACATCTCTTTTGTCGCCGCGCCAACCAAAAATAATAATGCAAACTCTGATCAGCTGCGGTCAATCACCCCCAATCCGATTCTCGCATAGCGAGCAAGAGTGCGCGTTCCTGCATTTCGTCGATACCGTGCACATCTCAAAAGGTTCAAAGCGCGCAGTGCGCTTCTATACAGGTATGCAGTGGCCCAAGAGAGTTAATTAAACAACAACTGCAACAGTATCGACTGTCCGCTCCATTCCGCCTTCGGCAAAATACGCCATTTATGAGTCATCGAGCAAAACAAACCAAGCTAAAACAGCTGAACAAAATATAAACAATGAAAAATGTACTCCAATCGTGCAGATTAGAATGGATCGCTATATTCAAATTAAAAGAAAGTCGAGCCCCCTAAACTCTATGCTAAAAATCACCCGCGGTAATTCCAGCCTAGTTACGAGCGAAAAGTCTTCTAATACTAACAGATTTGAAATTCTGGCAGACTACTCTGACGATCTGCCTCCTGTAGTTGAGGAAAGGAAGCCAAAGCCACCGCCCATATATATCAGAGAGAAAAACTTCAGTGCTCTATTTATCAAAATTATAGATCTTACTATTATTTTACTAAATATTCTACGGAACAAATCATCCCGATGGCGAAGCACATCCCATACAAGCACCACTGCCATAAAGAGTATGCTTAAAAGGACCTACAGGCCACATCTATTAACATTCAATTGGATTGTGGTAACCAACGCCGTATACTGCCCTCCTCGCTTCCCCATAACTGAAGACGAGCTCATGCAGTTCTTCAACTCACTAGGAGAACACTTCATAGCAGCAGGAGACTACAATGCCAATCACACACACTGGAGATCTTGTCTCGTGAACCTAAAAGTATAGCAGCTTTATAATCCAATTATAAAAGCCAACAACAAGCTCGACCATGTCTCTCCAGGTAGACCAACATACTGGCCAATAGACCCCAAGAAATTACCCGATCTAATCGACTTTGCAATTACTAAAAATATTCCCCGAAATCTTGTAAGCGCTGAATGTCTTTTAGATCTCTCATCCGATCACTCGCCTGTTCTAATTAACCTACTCCGACATCCAGAAACGTTGATCAACCGATTAGATTGACTTCAAAAAAAACTAATTGGATTAGATACAAAAAATATATAAGTTTACACATTGAGCTAAAACGTCTCCTCAATGCCGAAGAAAACATCGACAACTTTGTAAATGCACTTGAGACCGTCTTAGTCCCCGCCGCTCGCTTTTCAACACCTCAAACTACACAAGCACATTACTACCAAATGAAGACAAGTCTGTAAATCGAGCAGCGATGCTTACGTCGCCAAAAGAAATCGTGACACCTATACGGAGCCCCGCAGGCGGCTGGACCCGCAGCGATGGAGATAGAGCCAGCACATTTGCAGCTCACCTTAAAAATGTTTTCCAACCAAATCCTGCCACAAATTTGATTAACTACCGGCCTTAACTACTATGAAAAAACAACTGAACACGAAAAATTCTCCGGGCTGCGATCTCATTATATGAAAAAGATGGAAAAAATCAATGATCATTTGATTTTATTTATTTTTTTATTTGCACCGCTTGACCTTACGAGTATCAACTCAAGTAATTTAAAGAATATAAACTACTAAATATTACTTGCTAAAAGTCTAAAAAAAATATAAATAATTCTAGTGACATCACCGACACGATGGGGGTATTTTATTTGCCAGTCCGGTCAGCGATGTACCTGTTCACAGCAAGTTTTGTCAATAATGTAATAAAATCTACAGACAAATTGGATAGGAGTAGTTAAAAAGAAATGTATATGTTAATATAATTCTTAAACTAAATCTTATAATAACAAAATTGACATATGAAAGTCAAAATTATAATATAGAGAAAGATATAGAAATAGATGGCAAACCACTGATCCGGTGGGGTGAATATTTAGCCAGTCCGGCAAGATATGACCCTTCTTATAGCTGAGAGTGATCACTGATTTGCGGATCATATGCTGAAAGCAAAGATTTGATTAGGGGAAGATAGATATCAGAGGAGAATACGTGTTATACGGTATTTTATTGAGTGCATAGTACCCGAAATAAATTGTGCAAGGCGTAATCCGTTGTGCACGTAGACAAAAGAAGAGGACAGTAATTTCTAGTAGGTCGAAAAGGGACAAAGAAATCCCAGTTTAAATCACTTAAGGCAAAAAGGTACAAAATTGCTTTTGAACGGACTTTATCCGATCCTGATGAATTTTATAATGCGGACTTTAATTGCATAAGCAGTATTCCAGAATTGGACGTACCAAAGATATGTGTAGAAGCTTATTTTTAACAATGTCATTAAACTCTGAAACTAAAGTTAGAATTTAGCAGAACACCAAGGTCATTAACAGCCTTGTTGCGTAGTAAGGGAAAATTGTCTATGGTATAGCTAACTACATGGAGCATAGTACGGCTAAACGTCATAAACATACAATTAGAACAATTTAAATACAACTGATTGGCTGACAGTATGATGAAATAAGTTTTACATCATCAGCATACATAAGTATACGAGAATGAGTTATTACTGAGGGAAGGTCTTTACTAAGTATTGTAAAAAGCAATGGTCCAAGATGGCTACCCTGAGGAACTTCAATCAGCTTTGAGGTATGGGATCTTAATGAGATTCTTTGGGTCTACCTTTTAAATAGAAAGAAATCCATGAAAGCAATAGGGGAGAAAAACCAATTCGTTCGAGATTTGAATTTGGTCATGGTTGACAAAGTGAAAAGCTTTATTGAAGTCAGTATAAATGACGTCAGTTCGCTTTTTTGTTAAGACACCATCATTAACTAATGAGGTAAATTCTAACAAATTGGTCATAGTGAACCGACTCATAACAAAACCATGCTGGGCAGCGGAGATAAGAGACTTTTTAAATAATTTAGGGATGACGGCCAACTTACCACCTTTTATGTGGAGAGAAATGATAGACCATTCTTTCCAAAGAGTTGGAAAGACA
>SCDZ01001921.1:0-11385 GCA_004143845.1 Drosophila lacertosa
TGACCACACTAGTTCACCATTTAATGTTGTAGTTTGGAAAATAGACCTGAGCAGAAACATTTTGATTTCTAAACTTAACCGAGAATTAAAAGAGAATAATATATAAGTAAAATATGCATACCATGGCTTTCAGTTTTTTCTTAGTGACGCTTGCATGGTCTAGAAGTTTCAATATTTTGTCTAAGGTGATTTCCAGCTGTATGACGCTTTGTTTCTACTTTATGTCCAATGCTCCTAGTCTGATGTCGGCTGATGGAACATAAATGTCTTTCCGTTTGTAGGTACAAAGTATGGATTTTAAAACAGTGGCTTATTTCAGGGAAATCGGATGTATACATATTATATAATATTAGTGACAGGCATGAACCTTGAGGGAATCCTGCTGGTGTACTGACAGTTGATGACAGTTTCTAGAAAAAACTGTGGAATCTTTAAAATTGCTGTACTAAAATTAAAGCAATGTAATTTACGGATTAAGCCTTCATACATAATCAAATGCAGCTTTAATTTTTAGAAGGACCATACCAGTTGATTTTGACCTAGGGAAGTTATTTTTGATGGTTAGTTTGATTCTAATTAGTGAATGCACTGTGTTGTGCTCACTTGTGAAAACAAATTGATGATTTAGCAAGAGTTGGGAAATAACAGTTTAGTTCTTTGATCAGGTTTTTCATCACTTCCAGTTTACAAAGACGTCAGTTAAGGTGGTGACGATAGTTTCCGACATTGCATATCTTGATACTTCCACTTCCTATCGGCTAGTACGTTGCTCTGACTTGCTTTTAGACTGTGCTTAAGCCTGAAGGATTGATTGCCTTCTCTTCATCTGTTGCATAACGATTGTCACTCGATATTAGGGATTGGAAAATTTCTATATGTCTTCCAGATTATGTATTACATAGTGATGCGAGAACGTTGTTCCAGGACTTATTTCGAAACTCGGTAAGCTGTATGAAAATTTGTTTGTTAGGCCATTTGAATTAAAAAAAAAAAAGACAGCTGTCTGTACCCAGCCGGTTATGCCGTTGGACATTTCTGTTTTTAATTAAGTTTGGGATGCTTAGTGTCAACGGTTTTGGTACAACGTTTATTTGTTTCTTGGGAATGCTCGCATCGTTGGCTCTTCGGAAGGTATTGTTAAAGATAAAGGTAAAGGTTCTCTGAGATAGGCGGATCTCCTGTAACTTTCAGTAGTTTTGGGAAGGGATCTGAACTTAGGGTGTATATTACTTGAGGCGTGGCTAGATGATGTGGTATATTTGTTAAGAATATATCTAGTTTTGATGGTTGCCCCCAACGGCCTGAAGGAATGTAGGTGCTATCTGGATACATTAAATATCCGATCTACTTTGCCTTTGAGAAAGTTTCTCCATGAGTTTGCTCTGAGACATCCCCACGATTGATGCCTGCAATTTAGGTCGCCTTCAAGAATGTAGTTTTCATTTTGGTTTGGCAGCTTGTAAGTGACTGGGAGGAAAATCAGTTTATTCATAAAGTCTTCTTTACCCTCTGGGAAGTAGCATGCATAAATGGATGTCTGTGTGTCCCATCTCTATTGCATAGATTTACCCCAATTGTTTCAATGAGGGTTGTGTGAAAAGGGTAGCAGCGAATGGCGAATACACGTTTTAATAAATATAGCTACCCCTTCCCCCCTGTTATCCTTTCGGTCATTTCTGTAGCAAATATAGTTAAACACATTGAAGGAAGTGGTGTTTTTAACCCAAGTTTCAGACACTATGCAAATGTCTATAGCACGGCTGTCGCGCACAATGTGACATAATTCGCCTTTTTTTGTTACGAGTGCCTCTTGGATTCCATGCTATAATTGACAGATTATTTAACATTGAGAGAGGAATTTAAATGCAAGTGATGATATCACTTGAAATTTGTGGTTGTGTACTTTGCCCGTTGAGATTGGGGAATGTTGCTGGGCTTTAGAGCTTTAGAGCGGTGATTGCAGCGATTTCCTAGCGATATTAGTTTTGGGCAGCTTTTTTCCCTTGACATTATAAATTTAATTCTACTTGGACAGTCCGGAGAGTTTTCTTAATAGGTGCAATGAAGGTTCCCACATTTCATGAGTAATCTATCTTGACAGTCGGCTGTTTTGTGGTTTCCAGCGCAGTTAAGATAATATGCCTTTACTTCACAGTGATTCGAGCTGTGACCGAATATCTGCAAATTGTAGCATTGAGTAATAGACTTACTTCTTAGTTTTTGGTAATCCCACTTGAATCGGATGTAGTTGATAGCTGAGAGATTTTTTAAAGTTCGTTTAAGCTGATGTATTTGTTTAGGAGATAGTAGAATTGTTTGGCCTTTTCCTCTTAATACGTTCAACGTCCGTGCATCGGAGGCCCATGCAGATGAGATGTTTCCAGACGACCTCTGCCGGTGTGTCAGGCCCATGAGCACGGTCTTGTATGGCTTGTAAGTTTTTCTTCCATACGAGAAGAACTCGATGTTGTTGCTTTGCAAGTGGGTGCAATTTTCGTTGTAATCGTAGTCATTTACACAGTGTAGTTTGACTCCTATGGAAATTTGTTTGTTTAACTAACGCGTTAAGAAACTTGCCATTCCACCGATGCGGTCGTACGTGCCCACAGTTTGGGCTCTCACACCATAGCGATTGCTTTAATAATATTTTTTCCATATACATTCATATAACTTATAGCTGTATTAACATAATCGTGAAAGAAAATAATTTTAAGCATAAGGGGATACTGAAGTATGGAAATAATGCGACTCAGGTTATGAAAACAAAGTTTTGGATTTAGACATTTGAGGTTAGAAATAAGAAAGTTTCACAGTTCGTGTGCACTAACCCCGCGCCCATAAAATAAAATATATAATTAACTAAATCATAACAATTAAGTAAGTATTTCTTGTAAGTTATTTAATACACGAATAAAATTTTCTGTTTATGTTACTACCTCTTTCCTAAATCACTAAATTCATACTGAAGAACAAAAAATCCAAATATTTTCTCCTTCGTGAAAAATAGATTTAAATAAATAATGTGTCTCAAGACTCGTGAATACTTAATTCTTGTTCATTTAAATGTGCGTCCGACTTTTGTCTTGCTGTGGATAAGTAATAAATAAAGGACATTACGGAAGAAATACTTGACTTTGCTTTAGCCACTTTAACCAATCAAAACCACGCTTTGCTTTTTAACTCACTTTTAAAGCTGCTGAGAAATTTAATAATCATAGAGCAAATAACAGGATTAGAATTAATAAGATGGGATTATTGTTTAAAGCTAAGGCCAAATAGACTCTCTCCAAAATAATTACATTTTTAAGTACAAACAAACGTTCTATTTATATTGTTTTTGCTACCCAGAAAATTAGAAAATAAAATCAAGACCAATCGACCGAATCATTTTTTTAGTTTCCGTCTTAATGCTTACACAGCAAATAGAAGAATTCTGCTTTGTATTAATAATATTCATCTTATATTTTGGAAACAAATCAACAAATCTACAACCTGTCTATCAATATAAAAAAATTTACTTCTATATGGTAACTTACTTACTATTCTTTTAAAGCAAATTTATTATAAATGTTCAAGTGTTGTTTTTTTGCATTATTATCTAATGGCAAAAAATGGACTGCATTAAGAAAGCTTGGGTGAATAAATATTTCCTTGCAAAAATCGAAACCATTTGGATTGAAAAGGCTATGCCTTTTACATCATTAAATACCCGAATTACATGCAAAAACTTTAGCTTTAATCGATAGTAAAGATTTTTGAGGATAGATGTAAAATATCTGGACTAACATTTGTTTTAGCTTAATATCGGTAAAAAATAAAAAGGTATATAACGATTTTGTGCAAATGTACGTAAACGGTATATAGGGCAGCGGCCGACTCTGCGCATTGGGGCGTATAACCATGCTTTGTCGCCAACCACAAAATAGACCGGGTGGGATTAGAGGTCACAGCGAGCCTTGTTAATTGTTGCGGGCGCTTGTAGCTAGTCCCGAGCAGTTTAGTGTGTCTTATGAAGACCCTCCTGCAGCTGCGTCCGTATATGAGTTTTCGGACCGACGGAGCTCACGACCAAGCATCAGTTTGGCGGTCCCTTCCAAACAAAACTCAGCGATGGACGGATTGGCACGGGAAGTCGTAGGCAGAGGGCCAAGGATGTCAATTGCCAAACGTTCCAAAGGGGCGCCGATGGAACTAGGTTGCAGCAGCCTAACAGTACGGTGAGACTGGCCTTTTCTGGCGTTACGTACTGGGCAGCGCGCTCACCAAAGGGTTTCACCCGAATTCTGTCCAATCCAATAGTATCACTTCTTCAGTTTTGTGAGCGTTTTCCAGATGCCGAAATGGCCTCCAGTCGTTGCGTTGTGTACGCCACATAAAGTCGTCTCCAGAGGAGAGCGAGGTATTATGGGTACGGCGTCGGCGTCCTTATTCCTCGTCATAAGCACTCGCCGCAGGGACGGCGAGAGAGGTTGTCCGCGTTGCCATAATGCTTGCCACTGCGGTGTTGGATCTCCATGGCGTACTGTTGTCGACGCTAGATCCAACGTGCAATCTGACCTTCGGGCTCGCGGAAACTGTAGAGCCATTTGAGCGATGAAAGAATATGAGAACAGGCGAGTTAGTCAACTTATCCGTGAGAGAGTCGAAGGCTGCCTGGGCTGCCGGGGACCAATCAAAAACCCGTCTATAGTGGCAATGTCCGGGATAAATGTTTTGTAGTATGAGCACAGTCCTTCGAATGACCGTGCATCCAATCCGTCACTTGGATAATCTTTTTGGACACGCTTTTAAGACGCTGTGGCTTACTATATGCCCCATATAGCTAGCCTCCAAGCGAAAGATATGATATTTCCAAAGAATCGGGGAGGCCAGCGTTCGTAAGGTGGTCAAAGCCGTTGCCGCTGGGGTCCACCAGAGAACTGCTCAAAACAATATCGGCGGGTAGTTGGAAGTGGGCGCCACGTTCCGACATAGGGAGTGGCTGCTGCTCCGGTGGCGAACAAACCGGTGCTGAGTCTGGCACGGGCAGATAAAAAAATCCCCGGCCGAAATTCAGGCGGAATTGTCGCAAGTTCACAGTGGCCTGATAGCGCCGCAAAAAGTTCACTCCGAGTAGGCTCGGCGTGTTACCTTCCACCAGCAAAATCTCGTGCAGAAGTGATCTACCGGCTATAGTCAAGTTGGTTGTGGATGGGCCTTGTTATGTTACTTGGCACTGGGTGCCCGGCAATTCTTCTCGAAAATCGTCACGACTTAGCAGCGAGACGGCTGCGTCAGTGTCAAGAACAAGTCGAACGAGTTGTCTCTGTAAAAAGACACAACAATGTAAGCTTTGTACGCCTAGACTGTTAAGATGATACGTCGCTCTTGTGAGACGCATGGCCATCCCACAGTGGACATCGTTTTCGGCTGTTGCAACGCTGCTCGCAGTTCCACCTTTAGATGGCAGCAGTTCCTGGACCTTTTCTCCTGGTTGTGATTTGACAATGATGATAGGACGGGTTGTTTAAAAGAAGAATGCGGTCTGGCGGTGTGTTGCTTGAGTGGCGGCGGGTCCATGGCACTTGCTTCCAGTGGTTCACGGGGCAGCGACGAGGCTATTGCAGGCTCAATCCCTAGTTTCTGAGCAATTGCGCGGGGCGGCGGCTCATCAAACAACGCTGGCGGGACAGCTTCAACTTCCGACATTTCTTCGTCTCCGATCAACGGAACTCCTTAGCGATGTCGTCTAGCAGATGCTGAAACTCGGGCCATGGTCTAGATCCGTCATATATAGGAGGTGGCTCTGTATCCGGCATCCCAAATAATCCTGCTAGAGCGACAATGACGCGGCTTGTACCTTGCCAGTTATGTCGGACTTCAACATGGCTGGAGACGCCATTACACCTGCTCCATGATCGACGTTCGATGCCCTGGGCTCCTTCTCATGCCACTTGGGTGGTCAACATTCGTGGTGTGCTGGATGTCAGCTTATCATTAGGCGGTGGTGGCGTGGCGACCTCTGTCCTTATAGCAACTGCGTTGCCACCAACGGTGCCATGTGATTCCGGGAACCCGTTAAGCATGGTGCGTTCAAACGGAGTCCGCATTTTTTGGAACTTCTGTTCAAACTGCTGCTCTCTAGTATCCATCCGCCTGTCCAGCTGCGCCAGACGTCGATCCAGAGATTGATCTCGGGCATCCAATTTGTCTGCCAATGTGTCCTCCAGCTTCTGCTGCGCTTCCAATAGCCTTGCCGAGATGGTTTTTTAGGCATCGTGGGCTGTGTTTTTTCAAACATACTTGTTCAATACCCCAATAACACCAATGAAGCGAACTTTTATTATATTGCCACGGTTAGCCGAGCGGAACTATTTATTTGTACAGGTGGTGTAAGTACGCGTACTTATAGACCAAATCAACTCGCTTAGAACTATCTTCTCCGCCAGCAATTTTAGCGTTGAGGTTAAGCACGTAGTGGACTTTTTCTTTGGGGTCGTCGTATTCTTTTTAAGTCTGCTTTTTCTAGAGAGCTGTTACCTCGGGGCAAGTGCTTTCTGGAGGCCAACGACACGGCGGGAGCATACAAAATCATTATAAAAATTTTCTTAGCCCACAGAACCTTCAACACTTGGAGCTATTTTTATATTTCGTATTCGTCGAGACGTCTTCCCAAGTCGATAGAAGTTTCACCATTGCTCTTTGCTGTCATATCGCTCGGCATTCTCTCAACGTATCCGCCAATTTGCCTTATCAATTAGTTTGACTATCTTGCCAGCGTAGCCAAGTGCCTCTAGCAGCTTACATGCACTTGCTTTTCGGAAAGCTACATCCATACTGAACGCTAAAGGAGTTAGGAGAGGCCAATATCAGGATCTTATCTAAAAGAGCTATCAAGCCGCAACTGCGAACCGAGCCCTGCCTCTCATACTACCGATCAACCGGGGAGTAGGGCAGTGGATGAATAACCTACTAACGAGTGTAACAACGACAACTATGCTGTACACAGACTGCTATTAAATTCTACAGGCACGATGCAGCTCCGATGATAGGCGGTGAGGCCCCGCACATAGAAAAACAGCTTGGAAAGACGTCGCATTCTTAAGATATTGCGAAGACTCTGTAATGTATCAAAGGGTAATGACCGTAAGCTATTATCCTTTATCGAGGTGTTGTAAAATGTGAAGCATGGTGAGATGAATTTTAATGTAACTTACATCTTGTTGTTGTTGTTCCCACATGTTATTCCAACGATTCAAGGTGCGATAAAGAATTCGAATGATGCCGAGTACATCTTTTTCCACTATGGACTTTTTACAGAGCAATGCCAGCTGCTATACCACATTGTTGGCAGCGAAATTTCAGAGGAAAGCCAGATATTGCTTTTGCTTACGAAAATCGTAAGCTAGCAAGTATAAAGCGACTTTGCAGCATATTCCTTGTCTGAACAACTCAGATTGTCTACGATCACCTCCCAACAAACATATGGAATATACTTAACGACGTCTCTGAAAATTATTACTTTAAGGACACACCACAGAACACTGGTTGTACATATTTCGCATTCAGTAAAGGCCCTTATAAAGATAAAAATAGTAATAAAGTCAAGAGAAACAATTAAATAAAGACAAGTACTCACACATGTGTATATGTTAACATATAACCCTTGGTTGTCGACACAATTCCAACAATTGATAGCGATCCAGTCTGCTCAAAATTGTACCCACACCCCATGGGAGTGTCAGATTTTGAAAGCAATGAGATTAAACTATTGCATAGGTCATAGGTTAAGGTTGAATTTAACGAAACTTAACGCAATGCCTTTGAGACATCGTGCTTATGTATCCGGATTTGATGCAGCGTTTCGACATGTCCACTGATGCTTCCATGAGCGGCATCGGAGCCGTCCTAACTCAAGGGGGCAGATTATCACAATAATCTCCAGATCCCTTAAACAAAGTGAATCGCATTGCACGACAAACGAGAGAGAAATGTTGGCCATTTTAGGCAAAACGTTAAAGCCTTAGAAAATGAACCCCAGTCCGACGCTGCAACAGTCTATATCAAACTCTCACTCACATACACGGTAGAGACGATTGAGGAACCAATAACTCCTTCCAAAATCAAATAGTTTTAGAAAAAGCTCATTTCTCATTACAGACAAAATTTATAATTTTCAGTCAGTCATAACCAATATGTTATGATGAAACAGAGAAGATGTCCGAAATGTTTCCCCAGTCGCATATGCGAAAACTCTTAGACATCGATGTTGTTCCCATTAGATGCCTTTTTCCGTTGTTAAATGGCACAATAAACTTCATGGGCTCTGCACTAAAGGGCTGCAGGCACACCAGACGCGTCCGATTTCGAAAAGATTCGAATATCCGAGTCAAGGCTAATTGTATCAAACAATAGACCGGTAACAATATACTCCAAAATGCTGAAGCAAATCAACCAATTGACTAAAACAGTAAATGAAATCATAAAAGCGAATAGGTCCGAATTAGTGCACACGTTACATTTATATGAGACATAATTCGCAGGAAATAGGATGATCAAAACAGATGTGCAAAACCTAATACTCACGATCACGCTAGCTAAATCAGGCATAGTAAACTTCACCATTTTTGACCATAATGACCTTAAATGAATACTTAATGAACATCTCTCAGAAGTCACAATAGTTAGCCTTATGAAAGCCTCCATTATAAAAGTCCTACTAATGGCATATTCCAAAGTTAAATTCATCTATAGAAAGATCACAGTATTCCCCGTATTCCACCAACAAATAATTCTACAGCTGCAAGACAACATCAACGCCGAGAATGCAACTGCGACATCTTGGCGGTCACAGAGTGAGCCATGACCAATTTTGGCGCAAACTTCAAAACAGCAAAAAGCACGATAATTATAAGCAAGAGCCCAGCTGAATTCAGCTAACAGTCCAGAAATCGAAAGCAATTCCACATAGCTCGTGACATTTGAGCATTTCACCGTAGTCAACGGCACCAACTTCACCAAAAAATAGAAATCATCCAGGTCTTCAAAGAATAGCCGGAGGCGACCGGTTCACACGCAAACTGATTCACCTTCGGTATCGTTTTAAGCGCCGCTTGCAATTGTTTCGTCCTCATCTGCGACAAGCGGCGACAAGCTTCGAAGAAACTACAACTAGGCAACAAATATAATGTAACCGGGGACGCGGGGGATAACCCAAGCTTGCTAGGCCATTTATATGTTTAGTTTCCCTTGCTGACTAATCATTAAGAAGATATTTACACCCATTTATAAATCGATCTGGACAGCAACCTGCCCAGAAGACTTAATTGGATACAACTATAACTCGATTTGACCAGCAGCCTGCCCAGAAGACTTAATTTATATATCGAACATTGGTGTACCCAAACCCCAAAGACACGCAGACGTCTTGTTGCTTAGTTATCAAAAGGAAGGACATTAACGAACACACCAAATTGCACAGCTTTATAACATAAATTGAGTTTTTTTAATTGGATGAAAAAAATATTCTAAATAATGTGCAGGATTTACAATGGCAAACTTAGCAAAACTTGAAAACCTTCATACTATCTGAAATATTATCTGAAAAACAGATAAACAAACAAACGAATGTCTCGATTAATCTTACTTTCATAAAGTTATAAAACAAAAAGATAAGCGATTAGTTTTCTATACAATATCTACCTATTTAGATTAGCACAATTAATAGAATCAGACAAACATACATATGTACTACAAACACCACTGTTTAGCTTAATGGACCAAAGACGCCGAAAAGAGCACTTTCTTGCCAATCCTTTTTTGAGAATATGTACGATTAACTTCAGAAGTCTTAAAATGCTAAACCCCAAACTATCAAAACATCATTGATCCATTCGGAACAGCAGAGAGTAAAATCATTGCACTTTTATATTTTGTGATTCTGTAAAAATAATAAGTGGACACATAGAAAATGCACCATTGCTAATAAAAGATGCTATATGAAATAATTGAATAAAATAAACAGTTGACGAAACGTGTGTTTATTAAAGTAAATTATTCATTAATTCAATTACATATTATCCCTCTAAGCCTACTTTCCAGAATAATGAAAGAAACGAATTCAAATAATTTTTTCTAAAGTGAAATGTGGCTCCTGAGCTTAAATGTGTACTCAGAAAAAGTGCAAAAGCTTTCGTTTACCTGTAAGGTGAGAAAAAGTGAATAAGTGTCTCAAGACACTCTTAGGGTTCCGGGTGCACAAAAATTTCAAATTTTATTTATTTTTATGATATTCTGAAAAACAAACAAACAAAACAAAAGTTTTGTACGGCTTTTGTTAAACGTACAACAATTTTGGCCGAAGCACCAAGATCTGGGTGACCAGGCAAGACCACGTTATCACCTGCGCCGCTGTATATCTCAAAGCGGAATGCATAGCCACAAGACAAATAGCTTCATACCCCATTTGTGTGGCTTATTGGGCATATATTGCCTCAAGTGGTGCTTAATTTTTGTGCTGCACATTTGCTCGTCAACACAAAGGCGGGCTTGCTTTGGCACGGAGTCAAACCTTTGGTTAAGACAGTCGACAAGTTTTCGTGTGCGGAACAGTGGATCGTATCCTGGCTCCCTTTTTGATCCGCTCGCTCTCATCTCGCAGTGAGAGGTACTGTTTAATTCCCTCGAATTTGGTTCGGCTNNNCCAGTAGCTTTTCAGATTTGGATAGCGATAAATGGACATATATATCAAAATACCAATGTAACGGTGGATATCATCACTGTTAATTTTGAACTTTTTTGATATATTATTCGTTAAAGCTGCTCGCATGGTTTCCTCCGCTATCATATTCATGATTTCTGATTTGAAAAAATAGCAAAATAGCTGTGATGGAGCTTTAAGCTCCATTAATTAATTCAGCTGGCAGCGAAGAATAAAATCGAAAGACTATGTCGTTCGCATGCAACTGCAAACATTGCTGTCGCCACACAATCTTACTCGGCTCCATTGTTATTAATTCAATATCTTTGTATGTAAACATAAATAAATTAGTTACTCGTATAACATCTCGCAAATATGTTTGCTTATCGAAACCATTAAAGCCACCAGAAGATGGGGAAGATATGCTTGCTGAATCGTCCATAATAGGTAGTGGCGATCGAGGTCTTTTAGGGGTTTTCCAAGCTGCCCCAGATTCCTGTACCACATTTTGCACATTTTCAACAGCATTGGTCAGAGCTTCTTCCAAATTCAAGTCGTCCCCGTCGTCACTTGATATGTCTGACACTTCCTCATCCGACGGGACTGAATCAAACAAGTCTAGCAACTGTTCATCAGTCAAGTCGGACAACTTGTAACGAATCCGCTTTGCCATATGTTCTAATATTTAACCTTTCTATTAAGAAAAA
>SCDZ01001930.1:0-10444 GCA_004143845.1 Drosophila lacertosa
TTTTATTTTATTTTATTTTATTTTATTTTATTTTATTTTATTTTATTTTATTTTATTTTATTTCATTTTATTTTACTTTAGTTTTTTTTATTTTTTTATTTTGTTTTATTATTTTTTTTTATATTATTTTATTTTATTTCATATTGTTTTATATAAATTTATTTTTCTTTATTTTTTTATATGTTCCAGTCTAAAGACTTTAATAACTTCTTAATAACCAGAGCGCCTTTTAATAGATATCATTTAAGCCATAATAAAGTAGACCACTCTCAATTAAGCAGTACTTATTGAACAGTCCTCGTTGATACTTCGTTTCAATCACAGGTCAGGTCTCTTTATTCCAATCTCTCTGTCTATCCCTAAGGTATGCAGCATTCAAGTTTACCTATTTAATATACATAAAGATAACTTTATTTTATAGATATGAAGCCCATTTTCCTTATAATCGATAACTATCGATTTGTCCAGATGCTTTTCTAAGCCTATCTTAGCAACTATAAAGGCTACATACTTCAAATTTGTTTTCGTATGCTAAAGTTTAGCAAACAAAAGAATGATCGGGCATGCAAGACTCTGTAGCTACCCTAGACTAAATCAAAAGAGAAATAGATCGAAAAAAACATACACTGTGATTAACTTAGTATTAAAAGATAAGTGTGTTTGTGTGTGTGTTTGGGTGTGTGTTTGTGTGTGTGTAGTTAGGCCCAGCTGTAAGCTGGAGTGTAAGCAGCAGCTGACCCGTGACATGTGTCTCCGGCCCCGGCGCGAACATAAGCCGCAAAAGGATTTTCGACAGCAAAAATGTGCAAAAAGCAACGAATTATGGCCCCGGTCCGTGTCCCTGACCCGCATGGCCAACAGACTGTGCGACAATTCCCATCACAGCTCTCCACATTTTCCCCCTCCCCCTCCTCCCAACCCCCTTCGGTTTTCCCTGTGCTCATCGTCGCATAATCCCGGGCAACGTGACCCAGCTGACAGTTTACAATTTGCAGCACACACACACACACTCACACACACACATAACGTTGCGTGTGCCACGCCCCCCTTTGGCCCTGTTTTGAGGGTAGGTGTTTGGTTAAGCACATAATTAATACGAAATTTGATTGCCTTTGCCGCGATGGGACAACACTGGCCGGATGTAGCCTATAAAAGAGATTGTTGTGTGTTCTGTTAAAGTGAAAGTCAAATTAAAGCAAACTTGACTCGTTTGTTGTTGTTGTTGTTGTTGCTCTTGTTGTTGTTGTTGTTGTTGTTGTTGGTTGCGGTTTGCCGCTTAAACGCTTGCGGTTTAATTAATCGACTCATAGCTCGATATGCCACGCCCCGTTTGATGCCCCCCCGCCCCCCTGCTGACTTCGTGCTGTTGTGGTTGTTTTTGGTTTTTGTTTTTTTTTTTTTTTTTTTTTGGCTGACTGCTTTTTAATATCTTTTTTGGGCCGGAAGCGCGCCGAGATTGAAGCGCCGGCGCCACTGGCTGCTCCTGCGGCTCCTCCTGCTCCTTCTGCTCCTCCTGCCTCGAGTGCCTGTCAGCAGATAAAAATAACAAAAAAATAAGCCAATCCACAGACTAAAGTCGGGCATAACAGACGGCGGCATACTCCATTCAAAACTGAGCATAAATAAATAATAAATATAATAATAAATAATAAAAAAAATAAAAATCAGAAATAAAATGTGGAATATATATTTGTATATACTATATATAAAGAACTAGATGTAACCTGTTTAAATAATAAATAATTATATTAAAAAAGAAAACGTATATATATTTTTATTTATTTATTTATTTATATAACTGTTAACTTATAGTTAAAAACTAAAGCTACATGAATTTATATATATATTTATACTTTATATAAAGGCTTCCTTATATATATTTCCTATGTGTACATATACATATATTAAAAAAAATTGTTTAATTTTTTTTATTTAATTATTTTTATAACTCTTAGCTTGTAGTTAAAATTAAAGCTGCAGAGTTTTTCTTTTAGCCATGGCATTTATATATATACAAATACTTTATTTATTAGGGTTCCTCACACCTCATTTAAGCATTCCTACAGAAAATCAAACTAGTAACTTAAGTAGCTTAATTAAATTTTTAAAAGTTCTTCTAATTTTTCTATAAAAATATTATTAAAATAAAATATTATTTAGCAGTTTGCCACGCCTCCAGTGAGATGTTTGGAGAATGTTTTCAATAACTTGAATGAAACTAATTAAAGTAGTCAGCTAAAAAACTAAAAAGAGATTTGAACACTTTTACAATTTGCCACGCCCCCAGTGGGCGTGTACTAAAAATCTTTTCACTTAATTGAAAGAAACTTTGGGCAAGCTTATGTTTAAAATAACGAGACTCCAGCTGCAAAATCGTCCATAATAATTGAATTTTTTTGAACAGACCAACAAACAAGTATTCCACAAACCGAATATGCCCTTTTTAACTGCTTTTGGCAGTGTGCGTTGAAGCGCAGAAGGAGAAAAACTTTAACTTTTGTTGTGGTTGGCAGCCTGTTCTTATGGCCAAAAAATAAATCAAGCGCCAAACTACTTTTGGCCCGCCCAAAATGATTAATTAACTGCATTTTGTGGCTCGACCAATGGCTCCCCCCCCCCTTCTGGTAGTGGGCGTGGTCAGGGGGCACTTCAACGTCTGCGTTAAGATATTATTAATGGGCTTGTTAGCAAAGTCGCAGTTCCTTCAAGTTCAAAGGCAGCTGGCAAAAAAAAAGAAGAAGATGAAAAAAAGGAAGAAAGAAAGAAAGGAACATGAATTATGTCCTTGTGGCAATCGTGGAGGCGTTCTGTTGCAATTGAAAAAGGATATGCTCCTGGCACCTGCTCTCTTTATTTTTATATGTGGCCAGCATTATCTGCATTTTTATCTCACACACACACACACACACACACAGACAATTAGCTACAACTTAATTTTAATGTGGCCCTCGTCCAATTAAAAGGGTTTTTACTTTCATCAAATATTCAGGACACACACATGCGAGTGTGTGTGTGTGTGTGTGTCCGTGTGTGTGCGCGCAAATAGTCTCCTAAACAAACTTGGAAAATGCTGCGGCAAAAACTTTTCCCTCAAACAAACATTGTTTTTTATATTCCGCTAAAGGGTACAAAAAAACTGCTAAAAAATTAACTAAAAGCAATTAAGAAAAGTAATTCATATTAAATGTTTTTAATGCATAAAAATATGTATATATAATTATTTAGTTTTTTTCTCTTTAAGCCTTTTGACAGAAAATGTTGTGCGAATTTAGTTTTAATTATTATTTAATTATTTTTATATTCCGCTAAAGGGTGGAAAAAAACTGCTAAAAAATTAACTAAAAGCAATTAAGAAAAGTAATTCATATTAAATGTTTTTAACGCATATTTATATATAATTTTTTTTAGTTTTTTCTCTTTAAGCCTTTCGATTGAGCTGAAGTTGCACTCGAGCGTTATATGGAAAGAAAATGTTGTGTGAAATTAAAGATGCTTTAGTTTTAATTTGCGGGAGCCTTCAGCTCAGCTTCAAAATCCAATTAACACACACACACATGTGTGCCGGCTCCCAAAGGATAATAAGCAGCTTAGACTCGAATAGAGAGAGAAAAAAAGGAACTGTAAGAAAACTTGTTAGCGCAAAATCGAAGCGAAAAAATAGAAAAGAAAAAGTATAGGAAAACTAAAGAAAAGAAGAAGGCAGATTTCCCTCAGGTATTAGAGCGTAAGGAAAAAGCTGTTGGAGTCCAAAATGTCGTCACTCGATATGATAATGATACAATTTCTATATATATAAAGCTTAGCAGGGATTAAAGAAAGAAAGGACGAGCACAGGCCGATGCCAGAGCATGAACGATGATATCAGCTAATTGGCCAACGTAAGAGGGCCAAGAATAATGCAGCCAACTTCGGACAGTTGTCGGCCAGTTGCAAGTGACAATTTATTAATAAACAGCAAACGGTCGAGACTCGACTCAGGACTCCAGTCTGCCAATTACCGCCCAGCAATAAATTGCATGTCACAGGCGTCGCGTGGCCTCAAACCACACACAGGACTTAACTCCTGCTCCCAATCAGAAAGAGTGTGTAACAGAGAGAGAAGGAGAGAGAGAGGGAAAGAGATAGCTGCGACCAATGTTGCGTTTAATGGACTCAATAAATCCTGCTCGGCTGTCTAACGATGCCGCCAGGACATGAACAAGGACCCAACGTTTATTAGCCCAACACAAAAGATGAATTACTTCAAGCGACAGTTTTGCATTTGAAACTTGCAACAAAATCATAGCTTCAATTATTTCATTCAAAAGTCTTCAACTTAAATAAAAAATTGGTTTACTGCATCTAAATAGAATAAATATTAAATAAAAAAAATTTGTTTTAAGTAAAATTATATATAATAATAATAAGAACAATTATAAATAAAATTAAAATAAATAAATAAATATAAATACTTGAAAATAAAAAATATTTACATATAAAATGCAATAAAATGAAAATTAATAAACAAATATAAATACCTGAAAATAAAAAATATTTAAGTAAAAAAGGAATAAAATAAAAATAAATAAATAAGTTTAAATACCTGAAAATAAAAATATTTCTTTTGTACTAAAAAGCAAAACTAAAAACAAACGCATTTTATAATATTTAAATTTAAAGCTAAGTGTAAAAAGATTAAACATTAGTTGTTTATTAATATTTTTATTTTATTTTATTTTTATTGCTTGTCTTCATATTTAATATAACTTTATTTTAACTCAAAAGTCAAATGAAATCTTTAATTTGATACAAAGCAAAAATAAACTTTAATGGACTTATATTTATATAAAATAAATATCTGAATTCAGTTATTTTCTTATTATGTTAACATGCTGTTAACGCCTGCTGTTAACTAACAGTGTTCAGTTGAGCCCTTTATTGGCTTCATAAAAGAAATCTTGCAAAATAGATTGGATTGGATTTCTTTTAAGACGTACTTATTTTTTTAAAAGTAATTTAATAATAAATAAAATAAATAATAAAAAATAAAATAATAAATCAAAATAATAATAATAAATTAAAAAACCAAGCTGGTCACACTTAAAAATCAGTTGACTCAAAGCAAAACAAAATATAAACAAACAAATTTCTTTGTAATCAAATTTATTTTTTGATGATCTAAATTGAAAATCAAATTGAAAAATTCCCTTCTAATTCGCGTGTGTGGAATGTGGAATGTGTTTTCCCCTGGAAAAGCAAACACTTCTCACTGACATTTGCTTTTCATGTGAAATATTGCAAACTCTTTTTTCATTTTCTTTTCTTTTGTTTCCTTTTAGTTTTTCTTTTTGTTTTTGTTTTTTTTTTGTCTGTGTTTCGGTTTGCATTAAAAACGTCAACTGATTGGCAGCCTATTGGCATTCAGAGCCAACTGTCGACACGCTCGGCATGTGCAGTGTGACCAGACTTTCATTTCAAACTTGCACACACACACACAGAGACACACACACACACACACACACACACAATCAAAGCGAAGCGAAATCAAATTAACCAAAGTGCGCAAACAGAATGAAAAATTGAGCAAAAAGGGGTTGAGCGAGGGGAGTTCGATGGGTTTGTGCAGCTTGCAGTTTGCAGTTAGCAGTACTCTGCAGTTGGCCGCAACCGCAGCCCGACAGATGGCGCGCCAGTGCTCTCAACTGTAAAGTAGGGTAGATTAAAGCAGGCTAGATTACACAACTTCCTCCTTCCCCCCCCCCCCCCCCCCCCCCCCCCCCCCACACCACCCACGCACCCACACCCCATGATGAACAAGAAGAAGAAGAAGTAGAAGTTGCCTGGCGACAATTTGGGGGCTAGCTGCTGATGGAGCTGATGGAAACTGGCGCCAGTGAACCCAAGAAGAAGTCAACAGAAAGGAAACAGTTGAATAGAAAGATGCCGTCTCATAGACAAAACTAGAAAAGAAGAAGCACAACGGACATCAGATAAGTCCAGAGAGAAAGAGAGGAAGAGGGCAGAGAGCGGACCTCACAAGAAATGCCAGAAAGTGTCCAGCCACAGTGAGCGTGATCAAAGAGAAAATACCCTGTACAAGTTTTCCTTACAAAATAAGCTAAAGCAAACTTTTTTATTTGAAGTCTCTTTTGAATGGGTAAAAAGCATTAAAAGTAAGTCTTGTATATGTCAACAAATACCCTATAAATGTGCTTGACTTAGAGATACCCTTTATTAATCTCAAGCTTTTTTTTTAAAAAACTTAATACAAAACAAGTTTAATCTACTTATTTGTTTAAATTCTCTTTTGAATGTGGGGAAAAGCTTTTAATTTAAGTTCGTTTCCAATTTCTTTAGTTAAGGTAGAGGCTTTACCTACCTTCTATATACCCTATATACTTAATATAAGCTACATAGGCTTTCTTGTCAGTTTCCACATTTTTGTGCATAGATATTCTTACAAGTTAAATATTCTTAGTTAAAGTTTAGAAGAGCTGAAAATATATAAATACATATATATTTTTCCTAGGTTCCAATATAAATCTCAGTGTTAAGTTTGCACCAAATCAATTTAATGTAAATAATATCAAAATCAAAACTAAACCAAATTTTTGGCTTTTTAGAAGCACAATAATATAGTTTACCTCTTTAAAAATATTTAAATATATAATAATATTTATATTTGTATATTTATATTTAATATTTATATTTATATAATATTTATTTTAAAAAAAAAGTTAATTGTCGTATATGTAAATTATTTTATACTCTTATTGTAATTTTTAATTAACAGTTTTTTTTTACCATTAAATTTTTCTTTTATAAATTAATATTATTTTTCAAATGTAAATATCTAAATATTTTATAAATAATTTTTTAGCTTTCAAAATGCATTATCTAAATTTCGATTACAATATAAACTGCTAGCTGTAAACAAATTAAAATATTAAAATGCAAATATTAATATAATTAGATAAGTTAAGGACCAAGTGGAAAAGAACTATGAGAATTCAAGAAAATCAAAAGTAAGGAATTGAAAGGAAATACGAGGCAATAGATTCACCCCTTATAACTAAAATATATATTTGTATACATTTTCCATTTTTCTATTTTTATTTCTAGACCAAAAGCCTTGTTTGTTGTTGTAGAAAAATTAAAAAAATTCAACTCAAGTATAACATTTTAATTAAAAATTATTAAGTTCGAGAAAAAGAGAACTTGAGATAATATTTTTTTTTTTTATTCCATCACTGTATATGTAATCGTTTAAGCCAAGGTCTTAGAATAATTTCTTGATTTGTTATTGAAATAAAAGTGAGAAAAATGCAAACTAAATAACTTCTTAAAAATAGAAGCCAAACAAAAAAGGAAAATCGAATTTCTACAGCAAACAAAATAAGTTTGCTGTCGCATACTTGCTCACAAGTCGAATACAGCCCTTGCTTGGTCGCGTGCAGGGTAAACAGAAAGGAAAGGCTAAAAGGCCCGGATACGTTTCAATGACAGACCGACCGAAGCGCAGACTGGGCCAGTAACTCGAGTAATTGGTAGATGTCGCCCTTGCGTCCTGTTGCCTTCCTTCCTTCCTCACTGGATACTCTTTGGCTCCTCTTTGGCTCCTCTTTGGGTCCTCTTTGGGTCCTCTCTGCTGGCTGGGCAAATGTGTCTTTGTCAGTGCGTCGCGTCAGTGGAGCGTGCCACGTTACCAACGGCATCAGCTGAGACGCAACCAGGCCGAGATGATGTCAGCCAGCCGGGCAAATGCCTTTTGCATATCAAAAGTGAAAACTTTGACATATAATTTTTCGCATGGATTTTCACTTTGACTTTTGGGGCACGCAACGATGACAAAGTCAAAGAAGAAAAAAAGAAGAGGGACGAACGCACTCGCAGACACCCTGCACAAATAGCCAAAGGAGGCTCGCTTTATCTCCATCTCCATCTCTATTTCTATCCTTTTCTCTATCTCTGTCTTTATCTTTTATTTGGCAACTTGGCAACTGTCACGTGGATCCTTTTGACGGTTCTCGTCTCGGATTTCAGCCACATTTGAAATTATGACAACGCCTCCGTTTACAGCTTTTGACGCATTTAATTGGTGCCATCTTCACTTGCTACCAGTAGCTTCTCTTCCTCTTCCTCTTCTTATTCTTCTTCTGCAAGTTAGTCCTTTGTCCTTGCTAATAATAGACTCTGCAAACTGTCAAGCGCTCAACCTGTCGTTAGTGCAATTCGATACTCCGACTAGCAGATACCCTGCATAATATTTCTGCTTTCTTTTGATTTGTTTTCCCTTCTCAAAGACTTTCTAATCCTCTCGACTAGCAGATACCCTTTAAAAAAATCATTCTCTGATGCTTTCTTTTACTCACTTTGTAAGTACTTGTATCCACAGGGCTTTAAAGTGCATGGTTTGACTAACAGATACCCTATTTATTAAGGCTTTGGTTTGACTAGCAGATACTCTGTTTTTCCCAGCCGCTGTTTTTCATTTTATGTATCCTCGCCCAAAGTAAATAATATCCGCATATAAATAAATAAATATCTAATTAAATAAATAAATGAAAGAAAAATAAATAAATCTATAAAAGAAAAATAAATAATTATATAAATAACTAATTAAATAAATAAAAAAAGAAATAAATAAATAAATCTATAAATAAATATATAAATAAATAAATATATAAATAAATAAATATATAAATAAATAAATATATAAATAAATAAATATATAAATAAATAAATATATAAATAAATCATTAATAAATTAATAAATAATTTATGTTTAATATAGCTGACATGGGCTATTTTTATATACTGGTAAATATATTGCCCTCCTTTGGGGGCGTGACAAATTGATGAAACCTTATTAAAGTAACTTTATTTTGCAAGCAAATTATTAATAAATTCTTTAATTCATTAACCAGCAACAATTTTTTTTTATTTTTACATATATGTATTGAATTTAAATTAATTTCTATTTATTAAGTGAATTAAAATAAAGCCTTTTTTGTTGTTAATTATATAAAACATAATTTATCTAAATATACGAAAATTTGATGTTTAAGAAAAACAAAAAATGCTTTTTAATTATGTTTTTGAATACTTTTTAAGCATTTTTAAATTCTAATTGGACTTTATTTGCTGACAAGTTCTTAAGCTTAACTTTGTTAGCCATAAACAAAAGTTGCTAGCTGAAGAAGAGTTCAGTTTATTTATTTTTTAGGTTTATAAAATAATTTTTCTTTGCTACTCTTTTTATGCACACATAAACCTTAAGCTGCTATTACTTTGAGTCAGAGTATCTCGCGGCTGTTTACGCTCGCTCGAAGCGCCTTTTTATGTTTTCATTGGCTTTGGCTTTGGCTTAGTCTAAGCAGCAGCAGCTGCTGTTGTTGGCTAAGCTTTTGCTTAGCTCTTGTATTTTTTTTATGTTGTTGTTGTTGTTGTTGTTGTTGGGCTTTCATATTATTTTTCATTTTGCAGCTATTCAATGGGAAATCGCGCGATCAGCGCCAAACAGCTGTTTAGTGCCACCGTTGCCAGGCGAAACGCCAGCTAATGGCCCAACTCGGTTGTGTTGCAAGTAGCTTTAGCCACGCCCCCCCTACCCCTACGCCCTGCCATCCGCCCTCGCTTAACGTGCAACAAATCAGGCAACATTTGAAAGGAATTTCAGAGCACGGCCCCGCAGCCAAGTTGTGCAACTACTTCCAGCTGTAATCTGCGCTTATAAACTTCGAGCCATGCCCCCCTCGCAGCCACGCCCCCTTGTGGGTGGCTACATAACGGTACGTAAGGGTGTTGAATGTCGCTTTTAAGTGCGCAGCTTCTGGCAAGCTTCTGGCATGTTGCCAACTTGGCTGACGTATTCACAAATACATATGTCTAAACACACACACACACACACACACTCGTAGTTGACTAACTGCGACTTTTAAGCTACTCGATTTGCGTATCAATCGCAGCCAAAGTGCAGCTGACAATTTGTCTTTAGAGAGAGAGAAAGAGACAGATTCTTGCTTGCCCCGAGATCGGAACTATCCATTATCTTAACAGACTTCTTTAAGTTGATTTTTGTAAACATAATTAAATTTAAATTAAGCTCATTTCACAAACCTCTAATTTTATTTATATATTTAAAGCATTTCTATTGTCTTCATCTATGTATTTTTTTATTTATACTCTATTTCACAAATATGCACAATTTCTCAAGTACAGTAAACACTCCACAACGCAGCTTTCATTATGCACAACTTCATTTACCATTCATTCTTCTTATTAACTATACTCTTCTCTTTATTCCTGCCTTACCTAAACTTAATTATTTTTGCCTCAACTATTTTCTCTATACAATTAAAATTATTATAAATTACTATATTACTATATTACTATATTACTATATTACTATATTACTATATTACTATATTACTATATTACTATATTACTATATTACTATATTACT